>JAKSZP010002837.1:0-142655 GCA_022478985.1 Massospora cicadina | reverse complement strand
GGTAGCCAACTCTATGATTCTATCAATCATATGGTTCACGGACCATGCAATCGCTTTCTCACCATCTTTCTTCAACACAGTCCACGCCCTATTACAAGGATGGCTATGGTCCAACCACAACCCCCCTGTACACCTCGAAACCCTATTTGGATCCAGAAGGAATGGAGGTATGGGGCTTACTAATTACGTAGAGCAAGCAACTCATATACTGGGATCCTGGATAGCTCAGGTAACTAGCCCAGATCTTCCAGATACACACTGGGCCAGAACAGCAAGATATAACTTCACATGTGCACTACAATTAAGAAACCCAGATCACTCAAACACATTAATCAAGTATCTGGCATCCCAAACTACAGCTGCAGGACCACACGGCACTCCTGCACATCTCAAATGAATATCCTAGCCATGAGAAGAGCGACATGGCAGATCCGCATAAACAATCAAACCAGTCACTGAGGACGCCCAAGGCTTACTCAAAGACAGGAAATCAATGATCAAATAGTCAAAGACAATATAATAAGCAAAAGACCAAAGACCATAGCCAGGATAGATTACCTGGACCATATGGACATACCCTACAGCCTGGAGACACAAAGAAGAGTATGGAGATACACACATCACCCTCTACTCCAACCCAGGATAAGAGCACATGTATGGAGGTGCATGAGGAGAGTATACCAAACAGCTGAATGGTCAAAAGTCAATCACACCTCATGTGCAATATGTGGTCAGTATGGAAGCCTAGCCCACCGTTTGGAACAATGCCAACATCAGTGGCGGTATGGAAAAAGGACATGCGCCTTTTCCGCCAAGAAAACGGAAATCCATTCAGCTTAGCAAGGAACATGTTCGCTATAAACATGGACTCTCCTATCCAAGCATCTCTCAGGGCGCTAATAGTAGCAATAGCACTATGGACGATACATACAATGGTACTGGAACCGTTCACAGGAGCAGCGCCAACAATCCAAGAAGCCATTCATCGCTTCCACAGCCATACATTGGAACATTTCCAAGCATGGCTGTTTGGACATATGACCCCCCATAACAGAAGGACAATCAACACATGGTTCCCCATATGGTTCCTAAAAGTTGATCCTTTCCTTCACACATGCTGCATCCAAGAATAAGCCAGCATAACTCCCCTTCCCTACCGTCCTAATCTTGGTGATCCTGAAGACAACAAGAGGGGCCTTGAACCCTCTGGGGTGTTTTTAATTGTAGAATTTCATTAGTTTTCTCACTATATTGGAAGTGCTTGTCCCCTGGTCGACTTTCCCCGAATAAAACAAAGAAATATGAAGCCTGGCCATCCCTTTATAACTTTCCTTCAATTTTCCAGCATAATCCCTTTCCTTTATATGTAGATAATATTGTGCCCAAATCCTTGATTCATAATCTTTAGCTATAGTATTTTCTTTGGGGTATAAAACCCCAAGTAACTATTAAATAAAGGATAACTTAATCATCACATATCACTTACTACATCTAATAAAATTCATTATAATCTCTCCCTTCTCCAACAATGACCCAAGGTTTTGAACTTAGGGGAAACTTTAGCCTACTCTCTCTTAAGCAGCATGACATATTAAGCATAATGAAGTTGCCATCTTGTGGAAATTATGGGTTGGTACCAAGTGAGAAACCCAACTAGCTATAATTCCTAAAAGGGGGCTTAAAATGTAATATGTCCAAACTTTTGAAAATTCTCTATTCTCAAAGATTCAGATAGATGTGGTACATCATGTTTTGAAATTTCATTTAACAATTAAATTTGATTGGATACTCTATTTTTGGAAGAGTTTGATCCTTATTTTAAAAAAATTCTACTTTGATTTTACCTAACCTTGTCAACCTAATTAATTACTGTTGTTGACCTTTTTATCTGACTTAGGCTATATTTACTATTTTTTTGTATGAATGATATCACCCAGGGTTGTTCTAAACACCTAAATTCTTCTTAATTGTTGGTGATCTTAGGTATTTCTCCTTTTGGGAGGTGGCTGATATTGGTATTACTACTCTTATAACTATCTTAAGTTCAAATTTAAACTTCCTTATTTTTGCATATAATATATGGCTGATTTTGAAATAACAAATAGTTTTTGATATTGAAAGTTGGTTCTGAGGTGAGAGATTTGGACAGGAAGTGGAAGCATCTACCCACTGTTCATCCACAGTATGCCCCAGATACCTTAACTGGGTCAATAGCAACGCTTATGGGCAATGTCTCTTTTGGTTTAAAATGGTGACAGGTTCTGTTCAGCTTGATGGCTGCAGCTTGAAACCTGTCAAAAATAATGGGATTTGTGCTAGTTCAGGGGAAGTTTGAATGAGAGTTAAATTTCAACTCTCTCAATGGGGCTCCACAGATGCAGAAGTTACCAAAGTCACTATAAACAATAAACGCATAAATGATCAATCAAATCCTGATCGCTTGGTCTGCTGGATCATCTGGGAAAGATCTTGCCAATCAGAGATATATGTACCTTATATAATCCAGATTTTCTACCAAAGTTATATATATCCCCAAACTCTAACCAATAAGTATATAATTATTTGCATCCTCATCTTTTGTTTAGTTTCAACTAGAGATTTTGCCTGCACGTTAAACAGAGATTTGCCTCAGTGTCAACTTCCAATTCTGCTAAGAGATTGCCTAAGAGACAAATTGTCTACTAGGAGATTCGCTGGAGCTACTTCAGCTAATATGTCATGAAAACAACAGAAATCTTAGACTGAACTGCCAGTCAGGATGCATGAGCACCCAAAAAGCATGCCATAATGCCAGTGGCATTGCCGCTCATATGACATTGTATGGAGCCACAAATTGGGTAACAATGACTCGTTGATATAGAATGAGCGTGAAAAGGAACCCAATAATGAACCAAATGGAAACAACCTCAGACACGGATGGCCTTGCTGCAGGGGATTGTACCACTGGGTTGGCTTCTACAGGGCTGTTGGTGGGTGGGTTCATTATCAACGTAGAGACAAGGGGGCGGATCCTTGCTTGAAAATGGTTTATATAATGCCGCAGGATACCAATATATTGATAGCCAATAGTTTCAATAATGGAAGAGGATGCCAAAATTTTCTTTCACGTTGAATCCAGTTGACTATGGTGGGAGTGATTGTAATCATCAAAACTGTTAATGTCCATCCAGTGTAGGGACTGATAGGTCATCAGGTTAAAGCCATTGGGACTTCAGCAAGAAGGATTCAAGTAAAATAAAAATTTGGGTTTTTAGTGGGAATTTAATTAAAAGGAAAATAAAGAGGATTGACCAACAATTTTCTCAATGCGATACAACTGATTAAATAGTGTTTGATCTGGTAGTAGGTTCAAGCCAGGATTGGAGCCCTCAAATTTGATCTAAACTGACGAATTTATGGGGGAGGGGAAAAATAAATTTTACTAGAACCAACATCAAAGGATTCAGCAGCAGACTGAGTCACTATCAGTTTGACTGTGAACGCCTGTACTGAAGCTCAACCGCATTTTTGTTGGTTGGCGTGATGGTATCTGGCCCAATGAGCAACAAGAATTCCCCAGGGCCACCCCACATAGGGGCAGTCCCAATTGGTTGGAAATGGGTCCAGGATGCCCAACCCGCCCATGCCCGGTTTATGGGTTGTTCATTTGGTCAAATGAGTTACATCAACTGCAACTCTCAATTCATTAGATAAGGGTTTCGAATTGTCTATAATAGTTCCCAAAGATACCATCTGCTCATTGGAAATCATCCCAAACAATTTTGAGGGGTGTTTGATGTTGGCGATTATACTGCTGGCTGAGTCAAAAATGTTGGTGATTCCACCCAAAAATTTGATACTTGTTCTTTTTTTACTATTAGTTTTCCGATTTTCAGGCTTTATTCCCATCAGTTTCAGACTTTTTATCTTTGATATGGAAATATCAGCACAGATTTCCTCAATTTGGTGGACAAGTTTGGCAGAGGTGAGCACGCGTACTGGGGAAGGAACCTTTAGAGGGAGTGCTGTTACCCAGCGCTCATCTACCACATGGGAAAGGTCACCCTGAGTGACGAGGGGTACAGCCGCCCTCTTTGGACCCTTTTTATTCAGAAATGGGAAAATGGCCAATCCAACACAGGGGACATTCCCCTGGACTTACATAATAACTATGTCTCTTTGAAGGAACTGGCCTTCAAATATAGAGAAAAAACTCAATTTTGGTTTTTTTTTGCCATATCCCTTCCAAGGCTACCTGGTGAAGACATATCACACATGAATGATCCCAGCGATATAGCCCTACCAATTGGAAGAGAATATGCGCGTGACCAGATGGGTCAACTTCAGTGATCAAGATACGCCTATTCCAAGCTCATGAGCGCTCAAGTTCAGAGCAAAGATGACCCTGACTATTCCAGCCCCCAATAATCTCTTTATCAAATCCAGGCTGCTGGATTAGCTGAGACTTTAGAGGCTTTATGCTTAAAACCATCACTCCTGGAGGGAGAAAAAGTTGTTTTACTAATCTTGGGTTGCTTCCAACTTGATTTCATCTATACTCCTTTTCTAGTAATGAAGTAGGAGTGACTCATACTGAGTCATATATCATATTATTCATTCACAACGCCATTCATCATTAAAATCAACTATCAGGATTGCATCACAAGGAGATCCAATAGTAATTTGGAATTTAACAACAACTTCTTCTTGACTTATTGAATTTTATGAAGCAGCATCCAATTTTGGTTGGTACTTGAGAAGCTATTTTGTATAACTGAAGAAAGATTAAAGAATTACAACACTACCTATCCCAAATTAACAGCATCGTTATATGGTACCTACATGGTGAAATTACTCAGAGGATGGCCCATGCCACCGCTGACTTGGACCAGTGAGTGGAGCGCGCTTTAGCTAATCTTATTTCCTGAATTACCAAAAGTTGCCAAAATAATAATAAGACCAAATCAAATAATTATCTACTCTGATTTATCAAATGCGTGAGAGGTCCGCCATGCTGCACGTTCAAGAAGTTATTATCCAGAAAGGACCTCCCATCCCTATTGGCCCTTCTGGTCTTGAAGGAATTCAAGGGTCACAAGGCCCCCAAGGGCCTGAAGGTCCACGCAGACCCCCAAGGACCTCCTCACCTATTCAGGCCCTCTTTTGATGAAAACCCTGAAGCTTGAATTAAAGCCTTAAACTTCAACAGCTAAAAGTAGCTAATGGAGTATGGATGAGTATTGAAGGGGACTTTATTGTTGAGAATCTAATACTGATCTCGTTGCTTACCAAAATTGCCTTTTAAACCAAAGCTGTTCTCAGTTGATCACCTTGAAGAATGTAAATATGACCCAAATGATGACAAACTTGAGAAAATGTGCTTTAAACTTTAAGCAATTGAGACTAAACAAGATATATTGTTGTCCAAAATATATCCAGCCCATCAAGTTGAAAGTCTTAAGTGACTCCTAGATACCAAGGCCTCACTCGCCTATGTCAATGAATGATACCGTAATCTCCAGGATGATATGGATGATTTCCAACGTGAATTCAAACAAGCTGTTCCATAAGATGAACTAGGAACCACTTCTAACTGAGCCTGAATGGCCTCCTTCATCAGTTATCCATGTCTCTTTAAATCTGCTGTCCCTTTAAAGCCAACCTTCAAAGGTAATTAGGTGCCTGGGACTTAAACCATCAAGTCTTATCTCTACGTGTATGAAGATGCAATAGAAATGTCTTTGGATTGCCAAAAGTGCCACCACATACAGACCTTTCTTGATAGTAAGGCCCATGAGATCATGATGCCTTACGTCAAGGAGTGTATACCGTGGTCTGAGATAAAAAAGGCCCTTAGCAAAAATTTTGGAAGTAATCTAACCCTTTATAGCTAAATACAGGCTTTCATGTGGGTCTGCCCTTGTTGGAAATCAGACTTTTGGTTGTCTCGCTGGCGCATTTTCACACCTGATTTTCAACAATTAAGTGCAGGAGAAGTACAGTTCTCTATTGCTAAGATTAATTTATTTTTGGGGGTTATTTGATCACTTGTAGTAAAGATATAAAACTACGATTAATATAAAAGATTGAATTTTATAAGATTTAATTGCGATAAAGGGGCCAAGAAACGAACCATCTCAATATCTATCAGCTTAGTATTTAAACTATATCAAGGTACAATGGAAATCAATGTGAAGTTTAGATTGCTTAGTAATGCCAAAATTAGGAAATATGGGGATTTGACCTATTAGATCTTTGGAGACTCACCTTGCTTTTGTGGAACAACCAATGGAAAGTCAATTGCAGGTAGGATATGTCCATGAGGCATCAACTTTATATCTTTTACCCAATCATTGGGCACGAAAATATTTCCATTTTCTGGGACCCCTTCCAACCCTATGAAAGGGGCCAGTTTCCGAGGTGTTGGTTGTGCTAAATTTGCTGTAAGATGGAGGAGGGGCCTCAGAATGGCTTCTCAGGTTCTGCTGATGATTAATGCAATCCAACTGGACAAACTCGTAATATTCGCCCAAGTATTAATAGAAGTGTTACCCCAATTTGAGGGGTTCCACCGGGAATTCACCAGGGACTTTTGGCCAATATCACTGTCATTTTCATCCAAAACGCTCTTCTTACAATATTGTACTTGTAATTGTCCAACATTACCCCCTTCAGGAGTGTTAGGGGGTGAATAAAGGCGTAAAAACTGGCCATAGACCCAGTTGATGGTTACTCCAGAAGCAAGAGATTTAATGAAGTATTTTCATCCCCTCGCTTATATGTGACTACAAATGGTCCCTCCCAAATAGATCTGAGCTTTTCACTCATAAGAGTGATCCTATTGTGGTAATACAGTACCAAGTTGGATACTTGGAAGGAAGAGGGCCCGGAGCTCATTAGCAGCTTGGCCTTCATTGGTGACAGTCTTTGCCAAATTAGTCATGGCCTCTGATTGTGATTGGATGATGTGTTGGGCAACTTTTTTATGGCTTGTTCAGGGTCAGTCCTGTCAGAGAAGACATCTTTGGCTAACCATCTAGTACTAAAAAAGATATCTTTGGCTAATATAGCTGGCACCCCAGGTTCTGCCATACAACACATGGAAAGGGGACATTTTGAGGATATGATGGTAGCTAATCTGGTAGGCCATGATGGCACTGGGTAAGTAAAGATACCTGTGGAGAGGGTCTGAATTTGGCCATTTTGCGGAGTATCAAGGCCAGGGTTCCATTAACTCTTTCCATGGCTCCAGTTGCGGATGGATTGTAGGGGGCTGAGAAGAGTTGTTTTATTCCCATAGAAGTGGCGAGGAGCTTTACCACTCTGGAGGTGAAGTTTTTCCCATTATCACAAATGAGGACTTGGGGGCAGCCATGCCGCATGAATATATTATGATATAAAAAGGTAGAAGTGGCTTTGGCAGTCTGGCGCTGAGAGAGCAACAGCTTTAACCCATTTAGTGAAGTGATCAATTTCGACCAGGATATAACAATTGCCACCAGTGGTCTGAGGTAAGGCCCTACCACGTCCAAACTTATGGTGTGGAAGGGTTGTTGGGGCGTAGTTGGTTGATACTGATACCAGATCTTATAGCTGGATTGCTTTTTACAGATCAGACAGGCATCCAGGACTTCAGTTATGGTCTACATGATGCCCTACCAGTAATAACGCTCTTTAACCCACTTGTTGGTTTTTCAGACTCCACCATGGCCCATGATATTGTGAGACTCCATGATCACAGGTACTTCTCAGATGGCCGGAGATAGGGCAAACAGTTTACTCCTACTTTCTTAGATAATTTAACACTTTCTACCTTGGTGTTATGGGAGTGCTGTGCTAGCATCTTTTGTACTGGTTATTCTTCATCAGACCCATGCTTCAGGAGTCATAAGGTCATGCAACCTCTCTGCTTCGCTATTGTCAAGGTGTAGGACAGGCAGCCGCATCAACTATCAACGTTCATATGACTCATACCAGCTCAATGATCATATCGTAGTGCTGGAGCTTAAGAGCCTAGCCTGCCAACCGCCCAGTGGGGTCCTTCATATTTTATAACTACTTCCAAGATGCGTGTTCAGTAATCACTTTAAATGAAGTCCCATATAAGAAAGGGCAATAATATTTGACATCAAGTAAGACGGCAAAGTACACCTTTTCAGTGACAATGTAGTTGCGTTCAGTTTTTGAGAGCATCTTAATGAAATAAGACAAAGGATGATCGACCCCATTTTTATCCAACTGACAAAAAATAGCTAACGGCATAATTGAAGGCGTCTGTGAACAACATGAAAGGCTCGCCATAATCAGGGTGATGGAGGGTAGACCTTTTTTCAATAGCTCCTTCAGTATCTCAAACGCAGCCTTTTGTTCAGCACCCCAATGGAACAGACTGTTCTTAGCTAAAAGACATATGAGGGGCTCACTAATCTGGGCGAACTTGGGGATGAACTGATGGTAATACCCCATCATGCTTAAGAATACCTGGATGTCACAAAGGGTTTTGAACGCCGGCATCTTGGATATTGCTTCAACCTTATCTTATAGAAGTTGTATCCCATTTTGTGAGATGGCGTGCCCAAGAAAATCCAGCTTCTTCTGGAAAAAAGCACACTTAGAGGGCTTTAATTTGACGTTAGATGCCCGCAAGAGTTGAAACACCTCCTTTAGGTGTGCGAGATGCTCGTTAATTGTCTTAAAAAAGTGGAGATTTCATCAAGGTAGACCATCACACATTTTAGCTTAAGGTCATAGAGAATGTGATCCATAGTCCGCTGAAAAGTAGCAGGCGCACTACACAACTCCTGTAGTGAGCAACACTTGTTGGAAATAAGGCTTTTGGTTGGCTTGCTAGTGCGTTTTAACACCTGTATTTCAACAAAATAAGGGCAGGAGAAGTACATACTCTACTGATAAGATAAATAAGTTTTTTTGGGGGGTTATTCAACCAATTTTAGTAAAAATATTAAAAATGCAATTAAAATAAAAGATTTTTTATAAGCTTTTATTAGTTGCGAAAAGGGGGACAAGAAATGAACCCTCTTGATATATAGCAGCTTAGTATTTAAACTATATTGAGGTTAGAAGGGAAAGCAATGTGAAGTTAAATTGCTTAGTAATGTCTGAATTAGTAATATGGGGATTTGAACTACTGGATATTTGGAGACTCGCCTTGCTTTGACAGAACAGCCAATGAAAAGTCAATTGCAGGTAGGATATGTCCGTGAGACATCAATTTTTTAATTTTACCCAATCATTGGGTGCGAAAATATTTTCACTATGCGGGACCCCTTCCAACCTATAAAAGGGGCCAGTTGTTAAGGATGCGGCTACGAAGAACTAGACTGGGCTCCCAGTCAGGGTGTGCGAGCACCCAGTGGAGGGCCCAGAATGCCAGAGGCATAGTGGTCCGAGCAACTAAAATAAGTGGGGATTTATGAGATGCATGAGAAAAGCAAACGTTCAATAATGTATCAAAGGCCCCAAGGCAAACCAGATGGTTGCATTGGGGGCAACCGTGAGTCTTATGGGGCAATCCCCAAGGGCAGGAGAGGCAGGGAGGACAATGACTCCCCAAGGGATCGCGGTTGCTGGCCTTAAGAACCCAAAAGGGAGGCTTGAACACTAGCAGGAGGCGGCACAGAGACTGCCACGTTGTTAGGAACATGGGTAGAAGTGTGGAAAACCCCATGAGAGGGGCTGGGACTGAGTTTCCCCAAAGGGGACACTCTAGGTCCCGCAAGGTGAGCTGGACCCACAGTGGCAGGGGCAGCTATCAGAGCTGAACCCATGTGCAGTGGGCCAGGGACACCTTGAGGCTGCTCCCACTGGGGAGCAGACTTGGTGGACTCAACGTCCAAACAAACGGAAGGGGCTTCATTTAATAGAGTTGAAGAAATGAACGGAACAGTGGGCTTGCCTTTAGGGGAGGGCCAGATTATCACATCAATGATCTGCTGCCGCGTGGCAGGATTGAGCGACCAGATAATCCAGTCTGTAAACATCAGGAAAAGGATCTGGGTGACAGCTTGCGTCATTGGATCAAATGACGGAATCATGTTTAAGGTTGTGTTAAAAGCGGGTGGAATCTGCAGCAAACTAAGCAGATTCCCAGATTTTTTTTGACAAAGGCTAAAAAGAATGAACCACCAACTGCCCTTAGTGGGCCAGTTGCCTTTTAAACAGTTTGATAGGCATGGTGAAGTATTGAAGGATTGGTTAATCAGGGAATGGGGAGGTGATTCAGTTGGCTAGCTCAGAGGGGGGGTGAAAGGCGGCTCATAATTTGGCAGAAGCTTAAAAATGTTTGCAAATTTTCCCAACTTCTTGTGACCAAGTCAAATTATTACTGCCAATCCAGGTCCCAATAACTCAAATTGACTGGTTTGCATGGCTGAGGCATTTTGAATTTTTGTCTTGGAAGGCAGGGGTCCATGGATTGGGTTTGTTGCAATTTGGTCTGATCCCACGATTGGGTGGCTCATATGATCCAAACTTCCTGGAACTGCCTCAGAACGTCAGACCCAATGATCTGAGCCATTTGAACCCAGGTTTTTGATCTGAGCCATATTCTGATCTGGATTCTGAAACTGACCGGACCAAACCAGCACCCCCAGTCCAAAATTTACTGGCCAGGATCTGACACTGGGAATTGCAATTTCCCCAATTTTTTGCCATGGCTTGCCTGGGGAGTGGGTTGCCTCCAGACCCTCTCCAAGCTCTCTGACATGAGCACCTCCTTACAGACCCCTTCTATCAATCCTAAAAGGATTGAAGAGGAGGGAAGGGGTGGGAGTGGTATGGCTTTGGGGAGAAAAGCCATCACTGAGCGCTCATCTTTCATGTGGGCGAAGTCACCCAGCTGTGACAGGGGGTCCACGAGAGCTTTGGGGCCCCTCTTCATCCAGAAAGGGTGCTGAACCCTATCCAGTTTCAAGGGCTGGTCCCCAAGACTTACACTACCCCTTCCCTTTTTTGACAGAGAGGATTTAACCCAGGGGCATGGACCAAGGCGTAATTCTTGTGGCGCTCCGGTAACTTTATGGCCAGGATGGCCACGATCTTCTGGGGAGGGGTGGGGTGCGGTTGGATGGGAAGCGTGGAACTCCTCTATCAGGTCCTTGCAGTTCATACAATTGCGCACGTTCACCCAGCCGTTCTCATATGAGGGGTAACCTTTCCAGGCGACCAAATACTGGATGGTCCAGCGGGACTTTTGGGAAGCTACAATGGCCTCCACCTCCAATTCTTGGGATTCCCCAACGGCGATTGGCTTGGGGGACGTTGGCCTATCCCCCTTAAAGGGGGTCAGAAGGGAGGTGTGGAAGACATTGTGCTGCTTCCAGTGTGCGGGCAGCCTCAAGCAGTATCCTCCGTTTCCTAAATCCTTCTCAACCTCAAAAGGTCCTGAGCACTTAGCCAAAAGATTGTGAGTGGGGGCCTTCATGGAGAGGTTGTGGGTATCCAACATGACAAGGGAACCAACCATGATCTCATGGCTTGGAAGACGCTTCTGATCAGTGAACTTCTTTTATTCCTCAATGGACTTTGTCAAGTGTTTGCGGACCAAGCTATGCATCTTGCGGAGAGAGCTCATGTGGTCCTTAGCAGCTGGAACTGCTGTGGAGAGTTGAGGACCAATCTTTTATGAGGGGTTATACCACAAGGTGGCCTCAAAGGGAGAAAAGTTGGTGGAGGAATAGAGGGAGTTGCTATATGCGAACTGTGCTAGAGATAGATCCTTGGCCCAGGTGTCTTTCAAGGCCATCGCGTAGCAGCACAAGTACTGCTCCAGTACCTGGTTCACCCGCTCAGTCTGCCCATTGGACTGGGGGTGGTAGGCAGTGGATTGACAGGGCTTGATGCGAAGGAGGGTCAACAGCTCTTCCCATATCTGGGCCGCTAACTGGGGTCCCCTGTCACTTACTATCTCCTGGGGAAGACCAAACATGGCAAAGACACGATTGACAAATAAATTTTCAGTCTCCACCACATTAATAGAAGAGAGGCAGGGGATGAAGAGTGCCAACTTGGTAAACCAATCAAAAAATACCATTATAGCATCAGAACCACAGGAGGGAGGGAGCTCCATGATGAAATCCACTGAGACTGAGGTCCATGGTCCCTCATCCTGCTGCAAGGGGTGCAACAATCCCTTTTTCCCAGGATGATCAATTTTGCCTGGGTGCAGGTGACACAATGAGAGATCCAATTTAGAATATCCTTTGAGGACCAAGGCCAATTATATGTTCTCTTCATGAGGTCAGCACACTTTTTGATACCAGAGTGGCCGACGGTCTGGGGGACATGGTGCTCCTCAATGACCCGGAAGCATAAGGAAGGGGAAACCCAAACCTGACCATGGAACCAGATTGTCCCATCCTGTAAGATATATGGGGTTTTCTTGCGGCAAATGGACTCCAAGTCAGACAGAAGATCAACTCCTTCTGGGCAGCAGGTTTGGGAAGCGAGGACACATGGGAGGAGCGGAGTGGCTGGGTATACATCAGCAAAAGATATAATAGGAGGAGCCAATAAGAGGATTTGAGAGGGAGGCACCACTGTCATAAGTTCCAAGGGGTCCTCCTCCCCGTTGGGGAATAGGGAGGGGTTGCATCTGAGCATGCACGGTGTCAGAATTTTAATCATATGGAATCCTCCAATGATTTATCAATATTTGGGATGATATTGCCAATCCCGGTGGAATGGTTTATTGACTAAATTTCGTGTTATTTGGTTCAATTGCTGGTTAGTTTCTCCCCAATTTGATTTGAGCCAAAATTAGTACTCCGCCAAGTTTGGTATTTAGGTTTGAGTGGGGCCAATCAGTGGCCACGAATTAGTAGAAGGATCACTGGTGACTAATAGCTGAGGATGATCCAATTGGTATCAGTCAGCATAATTCGTGTTTGACGCCAACTGCCATTATGGTCAGTTGCGGGATTTCCGGTGGAAAGCTGATGTATTCGCTTCAAACGTTTGCTGCCTGTACTGATTATCCAATGTCAGTGGATCCAACAGATATAGGTTTGAGGCGGCCAAGGTTGTTTCCGGTGCCTCATTTATTATCAAGATAAGATGAGAATAGATGTTGGTGAGATTCTGAGATATTCCAAGTCAAGCAAGTAACTGAAGTAGTTTCTGGCACATTATTATCAATTCAAAGGTTGAATATAAATTTGACATTTATTTGGATTAATTGTTTATATGGTTCACTGATGACTTAAGGCCGAGGATGAACCAAAACTAATTTGGACATTGGGAAGGATGGAGTGAGAGGGTCAACACCAGGGAAGAGATAATGTAGTAGAAGAAGAAGTAGAAGAAGAAGAAAAGTGGTTGGCTGGAAGAACCAGTGGAAGAGCTGATAGGTTGGCGATGGGCGCAGTAGCCCTTTTGTAAATAGGTTAAATGCCTGGCTATTCCCTTTCAATAAATATCACCCTTTGACTATTCTACCCTTGTTTATAAGTTTATATTTATTTCGTTGGTTGGAGTTTAGGTTAAAGGGGATCCCCAAATACCACGGGTGACATGCCAAGGGGTTAGCCGGCGCTGCTAGCCCTGATGCCTAAGGTGAAAAGGCAAGGGGTGACCAGTCTTCATACTGGCTAGCCTGCCAACTAGCAGAGCCCATAGTTGAATTTCTGACATCCGGCAAGACGTTCAGTGGGCCTTTGATGAATTTGTACTTAAACTGGAACTCACAGAGGTCTTGATGTGTGCAGGTCTGCCAGTGACCTAACTTCTGAGGTTTATGGTAATAAAACAGGGCCTTATGGTACATCCAAACGGTAACTTCATGCAGGGCGCCCTGCAGGAGATATTGCCAGTGGGTGAGCAACCACGCCACCACCGCTAGCTACTTATCATATATTGGCCAAGCCTGCTTGGTTGCAGTAAACTTCTGGGAGTAATAGGCTACTGGGTGCTCAAATCCCTTGTCCTCCTGCAACAGCACAGCACCCACAGCCACTGACAAGGCATTGCAGGCTACTATGAAAGGCTGGGACATTTCGGCATGCCACAGGACAGGGGCTGTGACAAGCACCTCTTTGATACCCTCAAACTCCTGCTGACACTTGGGGGACCATTTAAAGGGGACGTTCTTGCCGGTGAGGGGGTGCAATGGGGCTGCCAGTTGAGCGAGAGCTGGGGAAATTTCCTCAAAAAGGTGATGGTAACCAGAAAACTGCGAATATGCTTTTGAGTAGTTGGGGTAGGCCAAGACTGAATGGCCTCCAACTTGCTGGTGGGGACGGAATACCCATCCTTCAGGACAGGATTCCCTAGGAAGGTAACCTCATCCCTGAAGAACTCGCACTTGGAGGGCTTTATGAATAGCCCTGCCTTGTGGATGGCTGCCACAACCACTTCGAGGTCCCTGATGTGTTGTTCAGGGGTGGGGGAATGGACCAGGATGTCGTCAATATAAGCCACCGCACAAGAGAAATGCAAGTCCCCCATCACATCGTCAATAAGGCGTTGGAAGATGGCTGGCTCATTCTTCAAGCCAAACGGCATCACCCTGAACTGGAAAAGGCCCCAGCGAGTGCGGATCGCTGTGAGCCACTCCTGTCCCCTCACCACCATCACCTGATTGAAGGCATTCACCAGGTCCAACTTTGAGAAGATACGAGACTTGGCGATGGCCTGTGCTATGCTCTGCTCTAAGGGCAAAGGGTATGGGTCTGGAACGGTGATGTTGTTGAGGTGTCCATAATCAACACAGGGGCGCAGGGGCCCATCTGCTTTCTTGGTGAAGACTACAGGGGAGGCAATAAGAGAAGACTTCTTGATGATCCAACCCTTCTCTAGCATGTCATCCAACCAACTGCCGAGAGCCCTATCCTCTTCCTCCATATAGGGGTAGAGGGGCAGTTAATCTTGACTAGGTCGGCCGTCAAGTGGAACATCAAGTCATACTCAGAGTGGGATGGGAGTTTTGTTGCCAGGGACATGTAGAAGATGGTCTTATATGGGGCTAGGCAGGGGGGAAAATCTGGAGGGAGGTCAGCTAGAATGGGATCCAGTGGGGCAATGGAACCGAGGGATGTACCCTGGGGAAGGGTTTTTAAAAAGAGAACCTCACCACTCAACTTGAGGCCTTTAAACAACAAGGAGTTGGTGTCAAGAATGATATGAACATGTTGGCGGCGCCTCCAGCCCACCCCCAAGATTACAGGGTAGAGAAATTCCTGTACCGCCGAGAAATGGTCAGTGAACCCAAAGTCATGAATCAAAAAGTGAAATGGCGTTGGACGCGACGGGACATCAAAGTCTCAGACGAGGCGCCCAGTATGAAGGAAGCTTCATCCATCGCTAGGTCCAAGGACTGTGCCATGGCAAGATAAATGAAGTTACCCGCTGCCCCGGTGTCCAGTAGGGCTTGCACCATGACTACTCGCTCTGAAAGAAAGGAAATTGGAAAAAAGAAGTATGCTTGGTCCTCTTTATTGGGGTGAGCTAGCGAAAGGGCACCTGAGGAGGGCCCATAATCCAACATCAGAAGAGACTGGCCTGGATCTGCAGGAGTAGGGCGTGGCTGATCTGGGGTCTCTAACACCTCCTTGCTCCACATGGGCAAATGGGGGTTGATACGCACCACCCCCACTCTCGACAGGAGGGGATATGGGTTCACCCTGGGGAACGATCTCATCACACTGAGCAGCCTCCAATCCCAGGGGGATAAACTCAACACCCTGAACAGACTCTGAGCACCGGGGGCCCAACGATTCAGACTCTTGATCTGAGCTAGGGGTCGGCAGTATCATAAGCAGGTACTCGCTTTGGGGAAAGTTAACAAAGGAAGCCTGTGAGGGAGAACACAAGGCAGCTAAACCATAGGGACGCTTCCCCTGGACACGCCCACTGGCAGGAGGAGGTGCAGTATGAGGTGCCTCGGGAGTGGTGATAGGACATGCTGGATTGTGCCAAGGCCTGGCCTCAATAGCCCAGGCCACAGAAAATGCGACCTCTAAAGATCCAGGGAGGGGATCTCAAGCGGTATGGGCCGCCGCACTGGGATCCAGGGCTGTGCGGAATGCGGAGACTGCGATTTTGACTGGAAAGAGGACCATGGGAGCCAGGATTGCGAAGGCCTCTATCAAGGAGGCCAGGTCTGTGGCTGCCTGTCCCAATGTAAACAAGCGGAGGAAGCGCGCTGGTCTTGACTCAGGGGCCTGGACCACTGAGGTAACCAACGCCAACAAGGGGGTGGGGTTGCCTGACTTGGCAGCAGAGTGGAGCACTCCCCTGACCCAACAGTGGGCATTTTATCCAGGGCGTCCAGGAGGGCCACACTCTGCTGTGCATCAGAGGGAAGCGGGGACTTCCCCCCATCAGCAGTGAGACGCACCTGAATCTCTGCCAGGACGCCCAGGACTTAATCTGCAACTCATCAGAGGGGACAGGGGGAACCACCAACCCTGTTGCATTTACTAAAGGGGTAATACTCTCTGTTGGTGCTTGGCGGGCTGGGGACCAGTTCAGCCGAGCCTAGTGGCAAGCCCAGATGATTGAGGCTACCGCCCAGAAGGAGAAGGCCAGGTCACAAAGGGAAAGCACGCTCAGAGTGAGGGCATAGGCTAGCGCATCGCCCATCCCAGCGAGGAGGGCGGAGAAGGCTGAAACTATTGGTCAGTTCATTATGTCAAGGATGTGGCTAAGAAGAACTAGACTGGGCTCCAAGTCAGGGTGTGCGAGCACCCAGTGGAGGGCCCAGAATTCCAGAGACATAGCAGTCCAAGCGACTAAAATAAGTAAGGATCTATGAGACGTGTGAGGAAAGCAAACGTTCAATAACGTACCAAAGGCCCCCAAGGCAAACTAGATGGTTGCGTCAGGGCAACTGCAGTCTTATGGGGACAAACTCCAAGGGCGGGAGAGGCAGGGAGGACGATGACTCCTCCAGGGATCATGGTTGCTGGCCTACAGAACCCAAAAGGGAGACTTGAACACCAGCAGGAGGCGGCACAGAGACTGCCATGTTGTTGGGAACATGGGTAGAAGTGTGGAAAACCCAAAGAGAGGGGCTAGGACTGAGTTTACCCAGAAGGGGACATTCTAGGTCCCACTGGTGAGTTGAATCCACAGTAGCAGGGGCGGCTATCAGAGCTGAACCCACGTGCAGTGGGCCAGGGACACCCTGAGGCTGCTCCCACTGGGGAGCAGACTTGGCGGACTTGACGTCCAAATAAATGGAAGGGGCTCTGTTTAACAGACGTGAAGAAATGAATGGAACATTGGGCTCACCTTCGGCGGTGGGCTGGATTATCACGTTGATGATCCACTGCCACGTGGCAGGATTGAGTGATTGGATAATCCAGTCTGCGAACATTGGGTAAAGGATTTGGGCAACGGCGCACTTTGTCAGATCAAACGACGGAATCAGATTTAAGATTGTGTTAAAAGTGGGTGGAGTCCGCAGCAAACTAAGCAGATTCCAGATTTTATTTTGATAAAAGCTAAAAAGAATGAACCACCAACTGCCCTTAGTGGGGCCAGTTGCCTTTTAAACAGTTCTATAGGCATGGTGAAGTATTGAAGGATTGGTTAATCAGGGAATGGGGAGGTGATTCAGTTGGCTAGCTCAGAGGGGGTGAAAGGCGGCTCATAATTTGGCAGAAGCTTAAAAATTTTTGCAAATTTTCCCAACTTCTTGTGACCAAGTCAAATTATTACTGCCAATCCAGGTCCCAATAACTCAAATTGACTGGTTTGCATGGCTGAGGCATTTTGAATTTTTGTCTTGGAAGGCAGGGGTCCATGGATTGGGTTTGTTGCAATTTGGTCTGATCCCACGATTGGGTGGCTCATATGATCCAAACTTCCTGATAATGCCTCAGAATGTCGGACCCGATGATCTGAGCTGTTCTAATCCAGGTTTTAGATCCAAGCTATGTTCCAATCTGGCTTTTGAAACTGACTGGCCCGAACTGGCTCACCCAGTCTGGAAATTACTGGCTGGGCTCTGACACTGGAAATTGCAGTTTCCCCATTCTTTTGCCATGGATTGCCTGGGGAGTGGGTGGCCTCCAGACCCTCTCCAAGCCCCCTGGCGTGAGCTAACTCCCTACAGACCCCTTCTATCAATACTGCCAGGATTGAAGAGGAGGGAAGGGGTGGGAGTAGGATGGCTTTGGGGAGAAAAGACATCACCGAGCGCTCATCTATCACGTGGGCGAGGTCACCCAGCTGTGACAGGGGGTCCACAGGAGCTTTGGGGCCCCTCTTCATCCAGAAAGGGTGCTGAACCCTATCCAATTTCAAGTGCTGGTCCTAATACTTACACCGGTCTCCGTGGTGTTGGTGTATTAAATTTGCTGTAAGAGGGGGAGAGACCTCAGAATGGCTCCCCAGATTTGGCTGACAATTTGGTGCAATATGACTTCCCAAACTCATAAAATTTACCTGAGTACTAATAGAAGTGTTACCCCAATTTGAGGATTTCCACTGGGAATTGACCAGGGTCTTTTAGCCAATTTCATTGTCATTTTCATCCAAAACGCTCTTCTTACAATATCAGAATTGCATTTGTCTGGCAGCCCTAGACATGGGGAAAACTTTCTGAGTTTGCTGAGTGGTTTTATTATGACGCTCATTCTCTAGCATCCTGTGACCGAGTTACCTTTATGATGTCGTCACTGCTGTCATCTACTTGTTTCATACTAATAGGAATCTCATACTAACTTTCAGAATGAAAATAAGCTGTTCAAATCAATTTTTGATATTAAGGAAGCTATATTGGAGTTGCCTGAGCTGGAAGTGCATTATTCACCTAACAAAGAGTCCCAGCTGTTGAACATTTGCCTTTCCAGCTTATAAATAAGAATGCATTAGGTTAGTTCCTCCAAGAAAGGGAAATGTCAGCAATTTGCAATTTTCACAATGCTATTAAGAGTAAAGTTAATAAAAATGTTGACAATATCGGACAAAAGACCCTGTTCAATATTTTGGTGGAACCCCATAAACTGGGGTAACATAGTTCAAAACCCACATGAGCACTTTCAGTAAAATCAAACAATTGGATTTTGTTAATTTGCACAATAGACTTCGGGGAAACCAGCGGAAGGTACTCCCCCAACCAGCACCAAGTCTTTCACCACATCTGCACGGGGCCACCCCCTTTTATAGGCATGGCAGTGGGCCCCTGAGGTAAGAATAATTTCTTGAGTGGTGTTTGTTTGTGGCACATCAAAATCTTTCCTCATGGGTATATTATGCCCCAAAACCCCAACGCCGTTTTACTAAAATTTAATAACTTTACCCCAAGATCTGGTAGGATTGAAACTCATAAACCTAAATTGGAAAGCATCAAAGCTATTTCAAACCTATCCCCAAATCCCTCCAACCTTCGAAAATAGTATAAAGACTAAATTGTTGAAAGTCAGAAAGGGATTGCTTCTTGTTATTACCCACGTTCTTACATTACGTTATAAAAACCAATTTTTATATTTATCTATTTTTTTATTTTATTAAATCCTTTGTGGGATCCAGTGGCGTAGCACCAAGCGAGTGTAACTGAGCTGGAAACCTACAACTTAGTGCTCACTACAGGGGATCCCTGTACACCAAAAATAGTTGCTCTTGAAAAGCAACTTACAAGCGCTTTGTCCCGCCTTGAGGAGCTTAAGTATCGCCCTTTCAAACTCCCCCTTAAGGACAAATACAACCCTGGTGAAGGAAGAATTGTTACCTTTTTGTATGTTTATGAAGCTGCCTTTGATGGTACAACTGACAAGCAAAAAGTTCGATGCATCCTTCCTTGTTTAAACCACTTAGCGCAAGAGATGATAGTACCCAACCTGAACCCTGGGTACACCTGGTCAGAAGTGAAGGAAGCTCTTCTGGCTCAATTCGGATCTTAATAGAGTCTACACAGGGAAAAACAGGCTTTTATGCGCAATAGCATGTTGGAAGGTGAATCAACCATTGCCTTTGCTGAACAATTTTACCTCGCTGCGCAAAGGTTGTCAACCTCAAACATGCTTACCCTTGATGATGCCATCGCCGCCCTGTTAACTGGGTTAGTGTCACAGCCTTCTCTAGCCAGACATATCATCTCAGTGAGACGCAACTTCACAAACATCTGCGATATTAAAGAGGCTTTGATAGAATTGGCCAAATTCCACTTAGGTGCTAAACATAATGTCACTGAGGTGAAACCTTCAGTGCTAACCATAAAGGACTTACCACCGGTTGACCAGTTTGGAGTGAGGCCACCTGTGCCTATCCTCCCTACAGAACCTGCTCCCTCAGTGCGAATTGAAAAGGTTATCACTCCTTCTAATAAACAAGAGCCTTGTAAGGTTGTAACAACCTTACATCTGCACAAGCTCACTAACGCCTCTGTGCCTTCCCTTCCAGCCAAGATAGAAAATGAATTACCTAAGGCTACCCAAACTTCTGTAGCCATCCCCCTACCTCTATCTCTGCCTTGCCTGTTGTTGCGAATACTCATAGGGAGGAATATGAGGGTGTTATGATGACGTTGATTACTACATATTGGGAGCCCTCACGGAAGTAGAAGTGCCTGATCATTTGAACGCTGGAGGAGTAGACGAGACCACCATACCTGAGGAGACGTACCTCAGTCAGATTCTAGGGGTGTCCAAAAGTGATTGACACTGCCAGTGATGGTGACCAATTCTTAGCTGGCTTGATTCTCCCTCATCAGCAGGTTCATCCCATAAAATATATCATGGATAAATACCCTGAGACCTCTAGAAAGCTAACCTCCACTTTCCAGCTCAAGGAGGTCTTAGCTTTGTCACCTAAATTTGGAGGGACGCTCACTAAGGTTGAAGTGTTTAATCAAAAGGTCTGAATAATAGCTATCTTGGACACTGGCTCCCCAGTCAACGTGATCTCCTCTAAGCTTATTAAGAAAATAAAACTAACATCTGATTTGGAGTACACGCAAGAGTTTGGAGCTGCTGGCCCCAACAATACCCGTGCTATTGGGGCATACTCTTCCCTTCCCATTCGAATTGGGAAGCTTATCTTATCAGCTCCTGCTGTGGCTTTGGATAACAATGCATATGATATGCTCATTGGCACTCAATTTATGATTGAGTATAAAGGAATAATTAAAATGAAGTAAGGGGTCCTCTCGTTACTCAACTACAAAGTCACTTTAGTCTTAACCAATAAAGAACTCAACAAGCACAAATACTCTTTCCTGATCAAATACACCTTTTCAGCTATAATCTTGCCATACTCCACTTTCGGGCGCAACACAAAGAAATTACCCAGTTAAGTGGATGCTGGGGTGGTATCCCTTTCTACGCTGCATTGGGGTCTTGATTAAGCCTGGTGAACATAGAGTGATTGACACTAAGATTATGCTTCAAATCCCTCGTCATTGCTTGTTGTACCTTATAAGTATTGAAGGTCTTAATCCCTTGAAGCCTCGTTTCTTGCCTGGGATACTAGGCCCAGCCTACCAGAGGCCTATTACCCTTTTACTGAGAAACCTCACCAGAAAAAACATGATCATATAGAAACACTAAGAGATTGGCCGAGGCTTCCTACTCCCTGTAGAGGACATTGAACATATCCACTCCATTAGCTCTATGGCGGACTTGGGCTTACCTATGGACAACATGGCGTGCACCTTGCCCAATGCTCATATATCGGATAAGCTGATCCCATAAGAGTTGGAAAACGTTTATGCCTTGTTAGACGAATACAGTGACATATTCTCCAAATTGGAGACTGACTATGGCCACATGAAAGGCTGGTGCCACTCCATTGATGTGGGTGATGCCCGGCCTATAAGGTCCGTTGGGATCCTCCCTGTATTAGGTGAAAGCCTTGTCCAGGGGGAAAATCGATATAATCAAATGAAGGGCATAATTTGCAGATGGCCCAATAATTTTGAGAATGGAGTTCTATTCAACTAGAATACCAAATTTGGGGCTTTGCCCAAATTATGCTGAGTTTGGGGAATATTTATATTTCCAAATTGTTATCTAATCTCTATCCACATTTTTATCTATTACCACCTATCCCAGAATCAGGACTTTCCTCCAGGTCCCATGACACTACCCTTAAAATCTATATTTCTATCCTTACAATCCATATTCCTATCCTTACATTTCAAAGCACTATAAATAGTGTTTGATATTTTAAATAAAGTACTTCCCAGCAGAATCTATTATTTTCTTTATCTTATTTATTCTAATGGAGAACGTCTCGTCCAAGGCTGCAAACTTTGAAGCCCTGCCTTCAAATAAACGCACCACTAATGATCCTCCCTGGTGGCCCAACAAAATGGCGCTCCCTGCCAGGTCGCTTCTGAGTTGCACCATGAGGATATAGCCTCAACCTTGGACGAAAAGAGTTATCAATCCTCAGTAGGTACTCCAGACCCTGATCTTTTGGCATACCTACACTGGAATGGCCAAGATGCAATAACTGTTGGAAGTAATTTTACCAAGAAGAGCTTTACATGTCCTAGAGAAGAAGGTCCTATACAGTCAAAACACCAGGCTAACTCAGGCCTTACTAAATTTATTATATATACCTGAGATACTTGAAACAGATGTTAAAGAGAAATATAGCCAACATCATAAAGTGAAGAGATTGAAAAAGGAAATACTTTATTATTTACAGGAAGCAAAATATAGTAAGGAAGAATGGGATGTGACCAAAGAGACGCTTGGGAAAATATCACATAGAGAAATGACTACTGGCCTATAGGATGGGTTTCCCATTATGAGGAGAAACTCTTTATAATTCTCACTAAAGTGAAGCACTATGCAAAAATAAGCTGACTAAATAGATGTTTAATCTTCAATCAAAGAGAGAAGATCAAACAAATTGATATATTCCAAATTTAAAAACAACAAATGATTTTAAAATCTAACAATAATATTTATTTAGGCGACCAATACCCAATTCTCCACAATAATGTCATTTTCCACTCTGATTTAGTAAAAGAAATTAGAACAAATTGATTGAGTGTTTGGAGTTAAAAGTGCCGAACATCAATTTGGACAAGCATCATCTGTTTGATTGGACCAATAAAGTTGGGCCAACAAGTTGAGAACTAGCTTCCAAATTTAACAAGGGCAGCAAGCTGCAGGAATTTTTGGGACACCCAAAAGCAATCGGTGTGATGATGCAATTCAAACGCCAGGCAAAATACCTGGGACTTACCTTCGCACCATTGAGAATAAGCTTGATGTCTCATTTCCTGCAACGTACTGCTTTCTAACTTTGACAGCACCTCTCCAAAAATCAGACCAGATATTACTAAGATAAAGTATTAAGATTACCTGGTTCAGCTCTCATATGGGGATAGCGTGATCCCTACAAAAACGCAGGTCCTGAAAAAGCGAAGCTCAATAACCCCTTTCCAATAATCCTATCACTTTCTGACTTTGACAGCGCCCCTCCTGAAATCAGGCCACAAATTACTAAAGCAAAAATTATGGATTACCTGGTTCAGCCCTCAGATTTGGATAGCACTGATCCCAGCAAAAATGAGAGTCAAGAAAAAGCGAAGCTCAATGACTCCTTTTTGGCAACGCTACCGCTTTCCAACTTTGACGGATCCCCTCCAGAGATCAGGCCAGACATTACTAAAATAGTGCGATCCCAGAAAAACTGCTGGCATTTTGGCCCATCCTATCAGCTGCTGTCCAAGTCATATATTCAGATCGTCTGTTTTGGGTGTGATGAGCTTTGCCATGAGGTGCTCAATGACACATTTGTGCCACATCTGAAGTGAGTTAGCAATGAGAACCTGCTTGAGAGTGAGGAAGATTGCTTTGAGCCCCACCTCAACCTCATAACTAACAAGCACACCATCACCCTCTTGATTCCACCGCCAAGCAGATTTCCAAGATGGTGCCTGAGGAGCCAGCCGCCTTTCATTTGCTATCTGGTCTCAGCGGGCACTCAACGACCATCTGCAGGTGTGCCACCTATAAGCTTAACAATCCTGGGGCGGACGAGGTGTTTGAGATGCTCCATTTGAGCCCCACCAAAGCCATCAAGCGTGAACATGAGCAAGGCATCGCCAGAGATGCTTCCAAGTTTGGGTATCCACACCTCACCTTCGCCTTGCCCAACAACCTTACCCACAAGGAAATTGGCCACCTCTTGCTCTGCCCGCTCAACAACAACCCTTCTATTCATGCATTTGTCACCAGTTCTAATATTGCCTTCACCAGAGATCTCCATTTCAGCCCCTATGTCTACAACCAGCACATCCTGATAGATGCGCTTGGCAAGGCGCTGCTTGGGCTAGACTTCGGTGCCCTCAGTGGCAACAGCTATAAATTTCTCAAAGAGTTCCGCAGGTTCACCAACGCCTACCTCATGGTATACCGACTCTTTTCGCCTAACAACCCACTCTGCATTTCTGTGTACTGCAACTTCAACTATGTTGAGGTGTTCCTCGCCAACACCATCCAGCACCTCCACGAGAACCTAGATGTTGCAGCCACTGATATCTTCATCCTCATGATCCTCCCCAAATCAAACCACACCTTGGCCAACCATATCAAGTTCTACTTCCACAACTTCTGCATTGGCATCACCGACCTGATCTGCATCAGGCACAAGACTCCATACATCCCCGCGCTTGAGCCTTCTGTCTACCTTAACCCTCCGGTCACAACTTACTCCCCTAGGACAAGGCTTGGGGAGGGTGTTGTCAGGATTCTCCCTGAATTAGGTGAAAGCCTTGTCCAGGAGGAAAACTAATATAATCAAATGAAAGACATCATTTGCAGATGGCCCAAAAATTTCAAGAATAAGAGTTCAATTTAACTGAATACCAAATTTGGGGCTTTGCCCGAATTATTCTGAATTTGGGGAATATTTACAATTCCAAATTGTTATCTAATCTCTATCCACATTTTTATCTATTCCCACCTATCCTAGAATTACGACTTTCCTACAGGTCCCATGACACTACCCTTAGAATCCCTATTCCTATCCTTACATTTTGAAGCACTATAAATAGTGCTTAATTATTCTAAAGATACTACTTCCCAGAATAATCTATTATTTACTTTATCGTATTTTATTCTAATGTAGAACGTCTCATCCAAGGCTGCAAACTTCGAAGTCCTGCCTTCAAATAAACGCGCTGCCAATTATTACTCCCTGGCAGCCCAACAAGGACCAAACCTCGTTGCAAGTTAAAGGTGGAGGAACAACAGATGAGGATGGAGCTCCAGCAGTTATTGGACGTGGGGTTACTCGTTCCTTCAAAAAGTCCTTGGTCTTCACCTCTTTTACTAATTAAAAAGAAAAATGGAGGCCATCATATAGTCATGGATTACTGTAGGTTGAATAGCCTCACTAAGAAGGATAGCTATCCTATCCCTCGCATTGACGACGCCCTGGCACAAATCTCTGGCTCTAACTTTTTCTTCGCCATGTACTTGGCCAGTGGTTATTGACAAATGGACCTTTTTCCTCAAAATCAGGAAAAATGCACTCTTATTTGTAGTGAAGGTCTTTTCCAACCCACACGATTAAACCAATGGTTGTGCAACACACCTGCCTCTTTCCAGCGTGCAATGGATCACATCTTGCAGGACCTCAAGTTGACTTGTGTCATCATCTAAATTTTGATGACATAACGGTGTTTTCAAAAACCTTCAGCGAACATCTTGATCACTTGAAGGAGGTGCTATAACGGTTATGTAAGTATATTAAAGTTGAAGCCCTCAAAGTGTAACTTCTTCCAAAGGAAATTAGGTTTCCTTGGCCATTATATTTCCCAAGAATGGATTCAACCCATGCAGGACAAGGTTAAAGCCATCTCAAAAATGCCGGCCCCTAAAAATTTATGGGATATTCAAGTATTTCTAGGGATGGTGGGGTATTACCATCAGTTCATCGCAAGTTCGCCCAACTCAGTGAGCCCCTTGTCCGGCTAAAAACTAATACCCCTTTCTATTGAGGTGCTTAACAAAGAGCCACTTTTGATACAATGAAACAACTACTACAACAACGTCCTATCCTACAGTACCCTAATTATAATAAACCTTCCGTCTTGTTCACTGACGCCTCAGACTATGCCATTGGGGCCATCTAAGCCCAATTAAATGATCACGGTGTTTATCATTCTTTATCCTATTTTAGTAAGATGCTGTCAAAGGCGTAATGCCACTATAGTGTAATGGAAAAGGAGTGCCTTGCTGTTCTGTTGGCTGTAAAGCACTACCACCCTTTTCTCTATGGAACCTCCTTCACTGTAGTTACCGACCATGCATCTCTAAATTGGTTACAAAACATAAAGGATCCTACTGGTCAGCTAGCTCATTGGCCCAAAAACTACAGCCTTATGACATGAAAATCGAACACCATTCTGGAACCTGTCACTTGAACGTTGATGGGTTGACTCGGCTACCAGTCCTTCACTTGGATAATAGTGAGGCGGAAAGGTTACATGACCTCTTAATGACCCCCAACGAATGGGATGATGAGGATGATCCTATTCTTAAGATGTTAGTCCGGCACTCCTATAACATTAAAGTTGAAGATGTGAAAGTTGTATAAGCAGGTGGGAACAAAATGGCTACCTTACATTCAACCCTCAGAACGCATACCTGCTATCCTAGAAGCACCTTTCACTCTAGGTCATGGAGGGGCAAAGAAAACCTATGAGTGGATTAAGGATCGGTTTAACTGGGATGGAATGATGGAATCTATTTTGGATGTTTTGGAAGCCTGCCTTACTTGTAAGAAGCAACTGTACTTCAAGTCTAGATGCCAATATCAACAAAACACCCCTCAACAACTGTTCCACACCATCAGCTTGGGTGTAGTAGGTCCCCTTCCTCAGTCTACTAGTTAAAACAGATTTATCCTAGTAGCTATTGACCACCTCACTAAGTGGGTTGAAGCCGTGGCTCTCCTTGATCAAACAGATAAGGCCACCGCCGCTTTCTTACATCAACACATCTTTACCTGTCATGGTTGCCCCCAAGTATTACTCTGCGATAATGGAAAGAACTTCACCTCCAGAGTAGTCAAAATCCTGGCCACATCTATGGGAGCACAACAACTTTTCTCAGCTCCTTATAACCCCTCCACTAATGGGACAGTGGAAAGAGCAAATGGAACCTTGTTTTCTATTCTGCGAAAGATGGCCTCATCTGATCCTCTTCACTGGAATCGATACTTACATAGTGCTCTTATGACATACTGGATTAGCTATCACCAGATTTTGAAATTGTCTCCATTCCGTGTCTTGTATGGGTGAAAATCAGGTATACCTGCCTTCTTAGCTAAGGATGTATTCTCTTCTAGAGTTGAGGAACTGGAGAGAGTTATGAGAAGATTGGCTCAGCGCATAATTCAACTCCAATATGAAGATTTGACCAATTTAGCCAAAACAGTAACAAAAGAAGGGCATGCTGCAAATGAGTTTTGAACCCCCTTATCCACTTTCCAAGTATCCGACATGGTGTTGTACTATCATAACTGCATCACCCCTAGAAGTGGTAAACTTGAATTAATTTGGGAGAGCCCTTTCACCATCATCTACATGAGAGGAAACGAGTACTATATCAAAAATCTAGCTATGGGTGTCACAATTAATTGCGTACTTGGCCGTTTCCTCCAGCCCTAATCACCCCCCAACATTCTTGAGGGGGTGATGTCAGACATTTGCCTTAGCAGCTTATAAATAATAATGCCTAAGTCAAGTTCCACTGGCAAGGAAAATGTCAGCCATTTGTCATTTTCCCAATGGTATTAAGAGTAATGTTAATAAAAATGTCGACTATATCAGCCAAAAGACTTTGGCCAATTCTTGGAGGAACCTTGTAAACTGGAGTAACATAGTCCAAAACTGGCATGAGCACTTTCAGTAAAAGCAAACAACTGGATTTCACAGATCGCACAACAGACTTCTGGGAAACCAGTGGAAGTTACTACCCCAACCAGCACCAAGTCCTTCACCACACCTGCGCAGAGGCCACCCCCTTTTATAGGCGTGGTGGCAGGCCCCAAAGTGAGAATAATTCTAAAGTGGTGATTGGTTGTGGTACATCAAAACCTTGCTGCATGGGTATATTCTGCACCAAAACCCCAACGTCCAATTTACTAAAATTCAATAACTTTACCCCAAGATCTGATAGGATTGACAACTATATTACCTAAATTGGAAAGCATTGAATCTATTCCAAACCTATCTTTAAATCCATCCAACCTTCGAAATTGTATAAATACTAATTGTTGAAATTCAGAAAGGGATTTTCTCATCTTTACCCCCATGCTTACATTAAAGATTATAAAAACCAATTTTTATATCTATCTGTTTTTTTATTAAATCCTTTGTGGGATCCAGTGGCGTAGCACCAAGCGAGTGTAACTGAGCTGGATTCCTACACCAGCCTCACATTCATGCACTAGTAAGATTCTGGAGACCTAAGCCTTGACGCAGCCCTTTACCTTTTTTAGGATCTTTGGTCATCCTGAGGATGATTATTGTAAGAAAAAAGCTGATTAGGCTAGAAAAGCGGAGTCAGCTTAGGGTGCAAGGCCCCCTCTGCTGATGACTCTGCACCTCATCCCACATCTAGAGTTCCTTCCCTCTCTGAATGTTACGTCCTATTTAAACCTTTTGAAATAAATATCTCAGACTAGTTAATTTCAAACAAAGATATAAAATTCTTATTAAACTGATCTTTTTGGACCACTTACTTCAAAGAAATTAATTTACTCAATTCCTCATTTTGGCACTGAGGTTATCCGTGTTGAAGTAGTTGTCCATAAGGTGAAAATTCTGGTCATAGTCAATACCAGATCGCTGATTAATGCCAACTCCTATCGTTTGGTGAAACTAATAAAGTTCACAACGAATCATAACTACACCTTGAATTATGAGTCTGCAAGGAATCATTGGACCTGTTCTCTGAGGGCCTACTCCTCCATGCCACTTCAGTTTGTATCACTAGTCATGTCAATCCTGGCGATTGTTCTAGATTCTGATGGTTATGGCCTTCTCTTAGGCACCCTCCTTATTGAATATGACACCAAAATCAGCCATAAAGACTTATACTTTTCTATCCTAAAATATCACATTTCCTTCATTGATAAAGGTACCCCTAAGGAGAAAGGAAGAAGAAAACCCATGAGCTGTTTACTGGAACCTTTAAATTCATTGAGCGACAAGAATTCCTATTTTCAGGCCTAAAGCCAAGCTACCTCCTTCCAGTGCTGAGGCTCAAGAAGAAGATTGCCCATATACTCCAACAGCTGAGTAGTTATACCCTTGAAATCTCAATTACATGTGGACATGGGGAACCAAGTTACTATTCCGCCTAATCATTTGCTGGAAATTTGTGGAGAATCTAATAATTCCATTTGAGAGCTTCTGACCTACCCCGGAGTGCTTGATACTGCTTACTGGGACTTCTAACCATTTTGATGGCTAAAAAACTTATTGTCCTATGCAAGTAACCTAAAAAAATCCTGTCAGATATGTTCAGACATTACCTCCTGATCAGGTTGAATCCATCTAAGGTTCAGAGAATTGCATGATTTATGGATTAATGAGGACACTACCATTGCATTCATAGAAGCAAAGATAGGCGACACCCTCTACTCTGAACAGCAATGCCAAGCGGATGCTTCAAATGAAGAGTATGCATGAATATTTTCAAAAAATGGATGACTTTTAAGTAATCTGGCGTCTAAGAGTTGCTTCAGCTCCTTTGTCACCTAGGCCTCCTCAACCTTATATTACTGGTAGGTTTGAGTGTGGATGAGTGGCATACAGCATAGAAAGCTTATTTGGAACATACCTCCGATCCACACTCAAACCTACCAGTAATATAAGGTTGAGGAGGCCTAGGTGACAAAGGAGCTGAAGCAACTCTTAGACGCCAGATTACTTAAGCCTTCACAAAACACGGGCCTCGCCATTGCTGCTTATATGGAAAAGGATACTGGGCATTGGGTGGTAATGGATTATCGCTTGTTGAATGCTTTTAATTTGAAGGATAGCTATCCGCTTCCAAAGATTGATGATTCCCTATGACTCCTGGCTTGTTCTCGATTCTTCTCTGCAATGTATCTTGCTATCAGCTACTGGAAGATTGAGCTTGCTCCAGAGGATTGGGAGAAGTGTGCCCTTATAACAAGAAAGGGGTTGTCTGAACTTACAAGAATGCCTTAAGAGCTATGCAACGCCCCAGCCATTTTCCAAAGGGCGATGGATGGCCTGTTAGTGGTTTAAAGATGCCGTGTATGTTAGTCAACCTCGATGTGACCATGTTCTCTTTCACCTTTGACTAACAGCTCACTCATTTAGAGGAAGTGTTGAAGATCTCCGCTTGGTGTCGCTGAAGCTGAGACCAGCCAAATGCCAGTTCTCTCAAACCAACATGGAATTCCTTGGGCATAAAGTTACACAGGAAGTGATCTTGACATTAACAGACAAAGTGGTCACTATTGAAAAGATTACTTGACCATCTAGCTTATGCAATATTCAGATTTTTCTTGGAATGATCAGCTATTACCAACAATTTATCCCCCAATTCGCTGAGCTTTCCAAACTGCTAACATATCTTCTCCACAAGGAGGTTCCTTTTTAATAGGAGGCAACACATCAAGTAGCTTTTGACGTCCTGAGGAAAGCTCTCATGACCGCTCCTGTATTAGTACATATCAAGTTTATTAAACCGTTTATCCTTTTCACTGACACTAGTGACGTGGCTGTTGAGGCTATCTTGGCACAACTTGATGCAAATAATTTTGACCACCTATATAGCATATTTCAGTAAAGCACTAAATAAGGCGGAAAGGAAATACAGCTTTACTGAGCGCAAATGCTTAGCTGCATTGCTTGCCATTAAAAATTTTCGTCTTTTCTAGTATGTTTTATTTTACCATGGTTATGGACCATGCCTCCCTATGGTGGCTACAACAAATGAAGTTTTCTGATGAATGGATGGCATGCTGATTACTTAAACTTCAAAGTTATGACTTTTCCATTGTTTATCATGCCATAATGATACACCAAAACGCTGATGGATTGTCACAATACCCATACTGATGCTCTATGTTTATGAGGAAATCGGATTTATGAGCTTATTGGGGAAATCAAGGAATGATGCCAGGAGACTCCTGAAGTTCAGCAACAAATAAAGGAGATGGCTGAGCGGACCTGGATTGAAGACAGATTAATATATAAACAGGTCGGAACCTCATGGTTGCCTTATGTCTACCCATCAGCTAGAACGGATACTGCCCTGGAGGGCCATTTGAATGTAGGTCATGGCGCCAAAAAGGAAACTCTATTAGTAGCTGCGGGAGTGACGCTACTGGGAAATGGTGATTGAGTCTATCCAATATGTCATCAACTCCTGTCTTACTTGTGATACCCAGAAACCACCCAATCCAACATATCAACACCAGGTGTGGGCCCTATCGCCCCATTTGCTACTGTCAGCATCAGTGTCGTCAGTCAACTACCTATGGCGATGTATGGCCACAGGTATATCATACTGGTAGTTAATCAATTAACATAATGGGTTGAGACCATCTCATTTACCTCGCCCACTTCTAAGGTGTTCGCCTCATTTTCTACTTAGACAGGTCTTCACCTTCCATGGTAGCCCATAGTGACTGCTCTCCAATAATGGCACCAACTTCATATCTCAAGTAATAAATTGACCTTAATTCGTTGATGGGCACTTACCTCTCTTTTATTTCTCTATATCATACCACTACCAATGGAGCAGTGGAATGAGCAAATGGAACTCTTTTTTCCAACTTCCACAAAATGTCTCAACCTGACCCATCTTGGAGGAATAAACACCTCCAAGTAGCTATATTGGCATATCACATTAGTTAACATCATGTTATTCAAATGTCACCATTTTGAGCTCTAATGGCTGAGAGCAAGTCTTACCCTTAAGTGTTCACCCCATATTTAGGAGACCTCCACACTGGAAACAACTGAGCTCATGATTGAAGGCTGGCAGAATAACTATTCAAATTACAAGCTTTATCTGCTGAGTCATTGGGGACTATTAGTAAATAAGAGGTAGATCGAAGAAACACCCAGAAACAATTTTTATTGAGTACCAGATGGAGGAACTGGTATTGTTCTATCACCACTGGACAGGGGTCAGGTTCACAAACTTGATACTCTATGGTCAGGACTATATCAAAAAATCTTCATTGAATAATGGAGCTCTCAATCACTTCTGTCTAATTAAGTTCCTTTGTAAATAAAGTCCACGCTAGATTCCTTTGAAAATATGCCCCTCCTCGGAAAGATCTTGAGGGGGCATTGTTGGGAATGATGGAAGAAAGCTAGTTCAAATGAAGTTTAAATGGCAGGTAACTTACATTCTACTAAAAGAAATTCTGTCACTGAAGAAGTTTCCAAAATTGCCACGAGCGAATGAACTGTAAAATGAGCAGCTAAAGGCTTGAATTACCTCCTGAAATTGCTGAATAAGTTGCTAAAGATCTTTCCAGTCAGGGATCATCTGGACTTTCCAAATTTTTAGCAAAGATTGTGTCCGCCAGAATCTCCAAATTCCACTGCAATAAACAGAAACTTCTGTACCCTACTCAATCCCATACTTTAATTTAATTTTGAATATCCCAAACTCTAAATAAAAGTATTCCCGTTTGTACCTACAACTTTTGACTAGCTTTACTATTAAATTCTCCCTGTTTCATTTATAAGAATTGCCTTGGTGACAAATAATTCATCAATAGATTGCCATAGGGACCCAAAGTATACTAGGAGATTTCGCTGGTGCTATAGCCACTAATATTCCTTTAGCCTTCAAAGGACCCAGTCTTTAAGCATATAGTAAAAACTCAATATTTGTAGAGGTACCAATCCTAGTGTACTTAAAATTAAACAATACGTTTTACCTGAATACCAATGCTAGTGACATTAAGCTCAGAGCAATATTCGCCCAATGAAAGAATAAGGGATAGACCACCCCATTGAGTACTACTCCTGGGTCTTTACAAGAGCTGTAAAGAACTACAGTGTAATGGAAAGAGAGTGCTTGGTGGTGATATGAACTTTAAAGCATTTTCTCCCTATTTATTCAAAGTACACTTCAAATTCATAATGAATCACGCATTACTCTGCTGACCGCACAAGATGAAGGATCAAAATGCACGCCTTTCCCAATGAGCAGCACTATTATAAGGGTATGTCTCTTAGATTACCCAGAGAGTATGCAGTAAGATTTTCAATGCTGATAAACTGTCTCAATTATCAGTTTTTTACCTCCAAGCACATGAGAGAGATCACTTGTACATCTTGATTGGATTACTAGATGAGGAGTGTAAAGATAAAACTGATAAATTAAAGACTTTCCTAAGAAGATGATCCAAAAATATCTGGATTAATGATGAGAACTTTTAGAGAAAGATCAAGTCAAGTGGTATCCATAAATCCAACCTAGCAACTAAATGGAATTTGTGATGGAAGCTCACGGCATGTTGGCCATGGACGTTTACATGATTGGCATACTTTAGAGACTTTATAATATTGATTATGATGTCAGACGGTTTACATCAAGCTCTTAAACTCTGTGACACTGCGCAAGCTTCAGACCCTTATAAAAGTGCTCATAGTTCTAGCTGATTTTCCTCCAGCATCATACCACAATGTATCCATTGACGTGATAAGACCATTGTCTACTGCCTCAAGTGGATCCAAGTTTGTGATTGTTGCAAACAACCATTTCAACAAGTGTGTTGAGGCATCAGCAGTCATGACCTTCATCAGAGGGTTAACTGCCTAATTCCTGTTCAATCAAAAGATAGCGATAAACATATTTCCTCAGGTTTTAATATCAGACAACAGCAAAAACTTTATCTTAGAAGTGATAAAAAAGCCTTTGATTCTGGTTAGAGTGAGACAGCAATTAACCACTTTATATACTCTATCATCTAATGAAAAGTGTAGAACATGTGAACGGAACCTTATGAGTCTTACTGAAGAAGATGGCCCCGCAGTTATTTTGGCCAAGCGAGGAGCAAATTATTTAACAAGAGATGAAGACACAAATATAGTTTTTTAACAGAGTACACGCCTGAAACTTAGGTCCTTCCAAGTATTGCCTTGGTAGGGGAAGTTTTATGGAAATATCACTAGTATAAGGAAATAATCCTTGACCACTGGAAGGAGCCCCGCCAGTATAAAGCCACTGCAATATTTGCGCATACAAAATGGAATGCGGATATGGGAGATGAACCCCTTTTATAGCTGACAATGGCTTAAGAAATGTAACAATTAGTCAGGATGATGTCACACAAAATAATTGTATACCGGCCAGCTATTGATTAAAATAAAAGGTGATGATAACACTTCCAAAGACTATAAAATTTTAGTACATTTTACTTTTTGAAGGGATTTATTTATGATCAACTAGTGATTAAGTAATTCCATTCAAAATGGTTAATGATGAAGGATTGGCAAACAAATATCCAACCTATTCTGCCCCAACAAAAGTAACTATATCTTAAATCTGAAAATGACCCAGAAAAGGCAATCAAGTAATATCAAAAGTCAGTCAAATCCATAAAGTGAGGAGCATCAGAACAGTTCCATTGTATAATCTTGACCTGATTAGCACTTTACATAATTAGGAGAAGAAGCAATAACCAAAAGCGGTATTGCAGCCTCAAACCCTGAAATAGGTATTAACAAGGGGCCACCAAGCTCCTGGTTCAGGGATGTCTACTGTGAGAGAGAGATCATGAATACAAGCATTAAGTCAAATGGACGCCGCCACCAAGGTGGAGATCAAGGAGTGACTTACCAGGGGTTTGTAAAGCCCCAACAAACCCCCATACCCTAATACTGCTGTCAGGAGTTGATATGACTGGATGATACACTACCCATACTGGCGGATTGGAGGGGGAATTGAGACAAGTCTCAAGATTTATGGAAAAGGTATACGCATTATAATTGATTAAAATGATGTCCATTCGGCGAATTGAGGGGAATTACACCAAGATTTGATATAAATGAGAGCTTCTAGAGGTGTAAAGATGAATAGAAGACTACCAAGCTGAGGATGCATCCAGCTTAGGGAACTGAGATATAAAGAGTCACACGGAGTATTGAAAAGAAGGTCTTCTTTCAGTGATTAGGCTATTGCAGATAAGTCTACAAATTAGTAAAAATAATAAAGGTCGAAATAAGGAGCGATAGCTCCATATATAGTTTATCAAGTTTTATTAGAATTAGCGATCTTCATATGATCTGATTTGGTTGCTCAGTGGCTAATACCCTGTGCAAACTGACTCAGCGGTTTCAAGACTCTACGCCAAGAAATAACAATGGTGCTCACTACAAGGGGCCACTGGTCAATTGTAGTTCATCAACGCTAAGATACAATGACAAATCCTCATTCATTATGGCACAAACTGATTGGATTCTGCGCGCATTATGAGGAAGAAGCACTGGAGGCACCTAATAATGATCAATATTATTCACTGTAATTAAACCGGGTATTGATGAAGTTATGATTAATCTGCAATAAGAAAATTGCCCTGAGCTGATGGCCGGCCAACAAGGACGCTCCACAAATGTGACCCCTCAGCAGCTGTGGGATATTATGGAGTGGCTGTTGTGAGGATATTGATTATACAAAGATGAGGTGGGGGAGTATGCCTTGAGTTTGTTTTTAAACAACAAGACCAAGAGAATCTCTACACTATGTACATGTCCTATCTGGATGCAACTACAATGGGGTTGGCTCACCGCCTTGTTACCCACAGAATCGAGGAGTATCTAGTCGCTTATGTGCAACCATCTATTCACCAGCTACTGCATGTGCTGGTTCGCCACAATATAGAGATTGGAGATGTAATGCGGTTCACTTGAGCACAGCAAAACAATACTTGCCTCCTGCTCAACCGCCTCAATTGCTCTTTTTTGGAGGTACAGGGGGCGCTGGTAAAAATGGACTATCATGTTGGGAACATCCGCCATCGATTGGAAATTTTGGTACCACAGTTAAATCTATAGTTATCCCAGGTAATAGAAGAACTGTTGGAATGAAATGGCCTATCGATGGAATGGATTCAGGACATAACAATGTTGGGAAACAATACTGAGCGCTTTATGGCAGATTTAGCAAAATGGGTGGAAGCTCTCAAAGCCGTGGTTGCTCAGCTTAAGGATAAATAACACTGATGGAATGGCAAGTGGCGGATCAAGTCAGTTTCATATCAGCTTAATTAAACCAACTTCATATTGAATGGAGTAGCCAGCAAATGACAGATAACGCGCTTATCCTTTGGTCACCATCCCCCAAATATCTCCAGCTAATCCATCGGGTTACACAACTGAAAGCTGTTAGTCAGACTGAGCGCTGTCAAGTTTTCCCTCTTCCAATCGTTGAGACAAGAGAGTATGCTGACATGCAAGAATAGCTTGATACCCTTTGACAGGCCAATGAGGAATTGGTATGGGAACAAGCTGCCCTCCTTAACCAAATAAATGACACTAATCAACAAGTAGGTAATGCTAGCTGACAGCATGCCCACATGAAGAACATAATCAAAGATGTTCTCTCGCGACTACAAGAAGTGGAGCAGAAATTGCATGTTGAGTGGGCATTTTGTCAGAAGTTGCAATATCAGTATGTGACACTGCAACAGGAATTCCAGGAGGGATGGTGTAGATGCTATTCGGTTAAAGTGGAGCAGTTAATCAACAAACATTTTGCGGAGCGTGCTGGAGCTGGGGGGAGTGGTGCAGTTAGTGGCGATTCAGGGGAAGAATGCTATGGATCAGCTAATGAATATCCTTAGGCGTTGGAATGAGCCCCCCTCACAACACTACTTCTTCCAAGTCCATTTTGACAGATTTATGTCCATCTGGCTGACTGTATGATAGTTCACAGAGGGGTGGTTCCCTTAGTCGCTCTGGAACCATATCGCCTGATCCTTGTGGCAGGAGCCTGGAGCAAGGCAAAGCTGTGCAAATTGAAAAATTACCTCCTTTAAGTTGTGATGGTAATCTACATGGTTACTTTAAGTGATTTGAATTTTCCATGGAAGGGGCTTCTGATTGGTGGAAAGAAAAACTGTTGCTGTCTGCTCTTGATGTGGAAAGCGCTGATCAAGTTACCTGCTACCTTCCAAATATCTCAGCATCCTACAAAGAAGTTAAAGCGATTATTCTCCGCTGTTTGGGGGTGCAACCAAGATGGCCCAATGGAAAGCCGACTTCCTGACTATATATTTTCACCAAAACTGAGACCCTGTTAGAATTCACTGAACGTTTCTCAGAGGAAGCACATGTACTACTTAGAGCTAACATTTTATCTTCTGAGGATGTTAGTATAGCAATGATAGCGGCTGTCAAACCATATCAGGAACTATATAACGTTATTTCTCACATTTTGGATGGAGTTGAAGGACTTATTCAAATAGTGAATGCCTTACATTGACTCTCCGCCACGATCAGCGCCCCTAATTTAGCCCAAAAAACCTCTGCTGTCTCCGCATTAAACTCTTCAGGGTATGGGCCGCAGCGACCAAGCTATCAACTGCTGGAACGTATTTGTCCATCATACAAATCAGCGAATCCTTTTTGGCCTATGTACGCTCTGCTGGTTCATCCACGAACTTGAAACCTAACATCAACTTTCACACTGGTCCTTCCTCTGCAAGCTATATACGTGAACCTTTTATGAATACTTGCTTTCAGTGCAGACAAAGAGGGCATTTTGCGGGAAATAGCCCTAGAAAACCATAAGTGTATGTGATGCCAGCTGAGGAAATCGACCGGAAAGAAGCTTGAGCATAGTAGAGATGGGACGCTCTACCACTGCTAAGTCCAATTCACTTGTCCCAAACGATTCTCAAGCATCTCTTCAGGTAGGATTCAGAACTCAATTGGATGATTTTTTATACTAACAGCTTCTGTCAGATACCCCTGATTTCATTTCTGAGAGTAAAAATTCACCCTCAAGCCCCAAGTTCCGCCAGGACGTGCAGAAGCCATATGCGTGGCAGATCCTGGAACAGACCAGCACAAGTAACGTGGATCCCTCGATGGACGCTGCCTCTTTGGTAGGAGTTAATGTAGCCATTCCAGTGGAGAAAATTGCTAATGAGTATCATCAGATTGGCAAGGCATTTCCTCCTTTTTGAGGAACACAAAGCCTTTAAAAGTACATGTAATAAACACTGATGAGACTCTTCTTACTTGGAATGCACTTACTGCGACATTTTTGTTCAAAACACAAAAATCCATGCTATCATAGACATGGGAGCCCCTAAGAACATAGTCTCTACCCATTTGGTGGCTAAGCTTCTGTTGAGCCAGATGTGGACCATCAAGTAGTATATGGGACTGTGGCGATGCATAGCACTGTGTCTGAAGGAGCATATAGCGCGTTGCCTTTACAATTTGGGTCAGTCCGGGCTTCTGCCCCAGAAGTGGTTTTGTCAAATAACAACTACAACATGTTAATTGGCTTGGCATATATGAGGAAATTTGTGTAGTGATAAATATGGCAGAGGAAACTCTTAATATTTTAGGACAACAGATTCCTGTTAATTTACCTCTTGTGGAATCCCAACGAATCTGTTCTGTTCTAGTCAAATCAATCTAGCATACAGCAATGGAGTGATTCCTGTTCATTATTGATGACTGAAGTGGCAGACCAGGGCCCTTCCCAACCAGATTTATGAGTACAAAGGGATCCTGCTTCGGGCAGCAAGCACTTTGAGCCTACCATCTGGACACCAGTGAATATTAGGGACTGAGCTTGAAATTGATGTCCCAAAAGGGCTTTATATAGAATCATGGCTCATCACCAGCATTCACAGCTTTTACCATATGGTGCTCCAGGGCTACTGCTACCTGAGAATAGGGAAATGAAAGTGCTTCTAGAAAATTTACAGAAGGAGACAATAATAATCCAGTGACACCAAGTGGTGGATTACCTACACTTAGTTCCTATAGAGGAAGTTAGCTGTATTCATGATTTCAGCTCATGGGAGGATCTCAGACTACCAACAAGCTCATTGTTCAGTGTATTGATCATGGTTCCGCAGGAAGCGCTTACTGGATTATCAGCGAACAGCAAAACAAGGCTATGACATTATTTGAAAAGTATCGAAATATCTTAGCACATGACAATCATAATTTTGGGGTGTGCTCAAGGGGTGGTACATCAGATAGATACGGGGATCACCCTCCCATTTGAACACGACCTATTAGATGTCCAAAAGCAGTGGAAGAGGTTATCTCCGACGAGGTGAATAAACTTATCCTGATTGGGATGCTAGAGCCATCATGCAGTCCGTGGGCATCACCGGTGCTCATTGTAAAGAAAAAAGATGGCTCAAATTGAGTGGTTATTGACTATCATAAACTCAATAACATAAAAAAGAAGGATTCTTACCCTCTTTAGCAGATTGATGACATGTTGGACCAATTGGGTGGGGCAAATTATATTTCAGCCATGGATCTGATCTTGGGGTACTGGCAGATTGAATTGCCATCAGCAGAATGGGAGAAACGCACTATCATCCCTTCAAGAGGGTTATTCCAGCTGACTTGCATGTCAAAAGGGTTTTGCAACGCCCCAGCTACGTTCCAGCATGCCATGAATACTATTTTAGCTGATCTAAAGCTGTCCGTCATCTTAGTTTACCTCAATGATATCAATGTGTTCAGACGGATGTTTACAGAGCATCTTGCCCATTTGGAACAAGTGTTTTGGCGCCTCGCTGCAACTAATATCAAAATTAAGCCTCAGAAGTGCTATTTCTTTTAGAACAATTAGAATACCTTGGGTTTATCATAAATTCAAAGAGGGCTTAAACCACAGCTGGCTAAGGTGGAAGTGATAAGCAAGATGACTCGCCCAGGTAATAAGCGGGTCATTCAAGTGTTTCTGGGGATGGTCAGGTACTACTGACGGTTCATTCCCAATTTCAGTTACTCTAAGCCCCAATTTTCGAGTTGTTAAAGAAAAATGCTTTTTTCGATTGGACAGAATGATGCCAGAATGCTTTTGATGTGTTGCAAACCACATTAGCAAGCGCACCCATTTTGCAATATCCCAACTTCAATAAACAGTTCATAGTGCAAACAGACGCATCCCTCTCCGCTATAGGGGCAGTATTATCCCAGAAGGATAATGACGGCGTGGAGCATCCTGTCGCATTATGTAGTTGAAGCTTGAACTGTCATGAACGAAACTACACTGTGACTGAGCGGGGGTGTTTAGTGGTGATCTACGCTTACAAACAGTTTTGGGTATATCTACATGGGATAAGATTCCAAGTAGTGACAGATCACACTTCCTTGAGCTGGCTACAGAATCTGCATTAACTGGAAGGACGGCTTGCAAGTTGGGCTCTGAAGCTCCAGGCATATGATTTTGAGATTATACACCATTTGGGAGAAAAACATCAAAATGCAGATTGTCTTTCTCGGATGCCAATGGTTGCTATCACATTGGATTTAGCTGACATAATGTACGAGAAGATGGTGGCGAACAAATACTAGGATGAGCCACCACAGGTGATCAAGGTATTAAATGGGCTCAGGGAAGATTCTTTTCTATGTGAGGGGGAACTATATAAGCAGATCAGAGACTCAACGCCTTTTTTCCCTAAACCTTCAGCTAGACCCATGGTTATTATGGATGGCCATCGGGCTGTAGAAATGGAGGCTTGTGGAAAACGCTGGATTTTTTGTGACCCCATTACTACTGGGAGAGCATGCATTACAACATATTGGAAAAGGTTAGTTGTTGCCATCAGTGTCAAGTGGAAAAGCCATTCCACAAGAAGACCACATACCAGCTGGTTAAGCCCCGGTTCGCCTGGAACACCATTTTCATTGATAAAGTGGTACTCTGCCAACTAGCACCAATCAATCCAAGTATATAATTATCGCCATTGATCATTTGACTCGAAGGGTGGAGGCCAGGGCCATTAGTAACTTGGGCGCGGTCACCACCACCAATTTATTATGGAGTGTGTTATACAGCAACATGGCTGCCCGCAGTTCATTCTAATGGACAATGGAACCAATTTAACTTTGCACATCTTACCAAAGTTGAAAGAATTGATGGCGATCCACGGGGTTTTGACCACCCCCTATCATTTGAAATCAAATGGAATGGTGGAGCGGGTCAACGGAACCCTAGTGAACATACTCCTAAAATTGGTAAAGGATCAACCCTCATAATGGAGTGCCCTTCTGCCTACAGCTTTGTTTGCATATAACATCAGCTATCATTCATCCACTGGTAAGAGCCTGTTCCAACTGCTGTATGGTTGACATCCAGCTCTACCCCCTTGCTTTATTCATGTGTAGAGGACACTGGTGGTGTGGATCCTCAGCGATACTTGGAGACTCTTATGGATACACTGATCAAGCTGCAAATGGAAGCTTACTCAACCAGTTTGGCCAAGAAGATTTGCGATCAGGCAGCTGATCAGAAGAGATGGAGTGGACTTCCACTGTTTTCTGTAGGGGACCATGCTTTTTTCCACGACCAGCACGGATTTGGGTAGAAAAACAAGCTCTCCAACATCTAGGCTAGGCCATTTGAGATAATCGAGAAGACTGGCATGGATGTCTACACTATCAAGGAACCTGTGGGATTCAGATTATCAACTGAGTTCATGCAAAGTTCCTCTGAGCATATAAACAGTAAGAGCATATCATCCAATCAAAGGGGGGGTAATGTCAGGAAGTTGATATGACTGGATGAAACACTACCCATACTGGCTGATTAAAAGGGGAATTGAGACAAGTCTTGAGATTTATAAAATAGGTATACGCATTATAATTGATCAAAATGATGACCATTCGGCAAATTGAGGGGAATTACACCAAGATTTGATATAAATGAGAGCTTCTAGAGGTGGAAAGATGAATAGAAGACTACCAAGCTGAGGATGCATCCAGCTTAGGGAACTGAGATATAAAGAGTCACATGGAGGATCAAAAAGAAGGACTTCTTTTAGTGATTAGGATATATGCAGATAAGTCTACAAATTAGTAAAAATAATAAAGGTCAAAATAAGGGGTGATAGCTCCATATATAGTTTATCAAGTTCTATTAGAATTGGAAATTTTCATATCATCTGATTTGTTGCTCAGTGGCTAATACCTGTGCAAACTGAATTGGCGGAAGCAAGACTCTACGCCAAGAAATAACAACCGCCTTATTAAAATATTTTTACTTATCTTATATCTTTAATCTATTCAAGAGTATAAATATACATTAATTTTATTTTAATAGAGAAGCTTTTACCACAGAATCCAAAGTATGTCCTTTGTTTCCACTTTTATTTGGGTTGGTAGAAGAGATCACCAGTATTAAGTCTGGGATCTATAATATAAGACATTTTCAAGGAAGGATACCTTGGTTTCTGATAACGCCAAAGGAGAGATTTGTCAAGGTATCCTTTGAGTCTTGTGCCTGAGGTCAATGTACAGATGTTATGTCTAAAGTGATAACAAGATTTTTGTTATAGGGCAATGAGCAGTTCGAACAGCATCTGATGTTACATTGGGTAGCACCAGAATAATGTTTACTCAGTGAAAGATTACCATGCCACTTCAGAAGGTCGCCTGTTGTTTAATTGGTGTTCAATCAAACCCTCAAAAAATCAGCTACCCATGTTAAGTGAGCAAAGGTTGCTAAGATGACTTTATAATAAGATGATATGGTCAACTGTTTCTGGTACTAGTTATTCACCTTCTATATGCTTAATGAAGTTGTCTGCTTCTGGAATATAGCTTCAGATTTGAGGGCCTGATGGTGAAGGCAGAATTTTAACACAATTTGGCTATAGTGATACCCCTGATGAAGCATGTTGGAAATTGTTGCACAAAAAGTAGTTCAAAGAAAAGTCTGCTTCCCATGTGTCCTTAGAGGCTGTAACATATCATCAGAGATACTTCTCCAATGAATGGTTTGTTTGCACCATTTAGTCATCAGATTGTGGGTAATATGTTGATGATCTGTAGGGTTTGATCTTCACCCATATCGCACAATGTCTACTAAACCCTTAGGCTTATTGAGGTCTTCTATTGATGATTACTATCTGAAGCAATACAAACAATGAAAACTGGTCCACATACAGCTGCGACATTCTTGGCATAATAGTTGTCAAGCAGGGAATTAAGCTTGCATATTCTGTAAAATTAATACACCACTGCCATGACCGCATCATACCTCCAGGACATTGGTAAACCTCAATGAAGTCCACTAAAATTAAGGTACATGACCCTTATTGTTGTTGGAGTGTATGGAGGAGGCTATTTCACCATGTTATTTCAGATTTATAGCAGGCACACGTTAGAGAACCCTTTACCCAAAAAGGGACGTCCTTTGTGCGGCCGTTCCATTCTACCCACTTATAATTACTTTAACACATATCTTCACACCAGGATGCCACATGGTAAGGAAATCATGTTGTTCCCTTATTATGCGGAAATGTAAGAGAGAGAACCCATACCTTTTTGTGAAAATGGATTCTAATATTCTTTTGAGATTACCATCTGAATGGGGTCATAACCACGTCAACCTTGGTCAAGAGATCAAAATCTTCAGGGTCAGAAGACTGTGATGCCAACACAGCGTCAAGGAGGGAACCTTATGTTTCCAAGGGGTTGGAGGTAGACTTACATGAGCTTACGTCACCAACAGGTTCAGTGTCTTGGACAGAACATTTGAGAAATCTAGAAACAGGAAATTTTGGATTTAAGAAATGTGGTAGAGGAAAACAATGGAAATGGCTGGAGGGGGAGGAGCCGACATATGATCAGGAAAAATCATCGTGATTAACTCTGAGTTGCCCATGAGGTCAGGCTCTTGCAGGATTGTAGCTAAGTGTATCTGACAAGATATGGGTAGACCAATTAAAAACTTGTATGTGAACTTTAAAGCTCAGGAGCTCCTGATAAGACCTTGTCTTTTTGTACACAAGCTTCTGTAGCTTTTGGTAAAAAGTGAGTGAACGATGGTCAGTGAGCACCTCTGTAGTATGCTTAGAATATTGCAAGAGATACTGCCAATGCACTAAAGACCAAGTCACGACAGTCTTCTCTTTGTAATATATATCCTAAGAGCGCTCAGTTACTTTGAATTTTTTTAACAATAAGCAGCAGTATGTTCATTCCGTTATGCTCTTGTAACAGAATATCATCTACAGCCATTCCCAGGGTGTCACAAACCACAATAAAGGGCGTTCTTCATCGTCATGCCGTCTAATAGGGTAGTGGTGAAAACTTCCTTTATTATCTTAAAAACTTGTTGCATTTTGGAGTCCAAACAAATGGGTCATTTTTGGCAGTGAGTTGTGAAAGGGAGGTGCATGCTCAAAGATAACTGAAAAAATTCTTAATAAAAGTGATTAATCCATGAAGATAATTTGTTGCTTCTGCATTATTAGAGTCTCCAAAGAGCGGATGGCATCAAGCTTGGAAGGCGCGATGGCATGAGAAGACTCTAATATCAAGTTTGCATAGGAACTAAAAAGTATCGTTATACGGTTTACATTTGGTGGTTTATTAACCAGACCAGATTTGTGGAGTTCTTCTGCCATTCCACCAAATACTATTTGTGATGTTCAGCAGTGGGTGGCTAAATTAAAAGGCCATCTATGTAGGAAATTTCACAGATGAACCTGAGATCCCCTCAGGGCTTCATTAATGTGGAGCTGAAAGCAAACCAGCGCATTTTTCAAAAAAGGCATAACCTTGAACTGGAAAGCACCATAACAGGTGCATATAATGTCAGCCACTCTCTGCCAGACTTGACCTGCACTTGATGGAAAGCTTTCACTAGTCCAATTTTAGAGAATACTTTGAAGTTTGAGAACCCATGTGAAATTTCAGCCTCCAGGGGTAGCGGATAAGGATAAGAGAATGTAACACTATTCAGTCTCCATAATAAACACAAGGTCTCAGAGTGCACTGGGTTTCTGCGCAAAATACTATTTGAGATGACACAAAAGAGGTTTCTTGATTATACCCCTTCTTCTCATATTACCAATTTAGTAATTTTACACCTGATCTTACTAAGGCATGCAGGGGTATAGGGGCGGTTTGTTTAGGTCAACCATCAGCTGGAAACTATATGTAAATCTGAGTGCCTTTGCAGTTGATTAGCACTTTTTACATTAAAACAAACTTAATGTGCAAAGACGAGAGGCAAAGAATGTAACTCAGGTATAGCATCAGTAAAATAGTACTACATTGATGCCATCACTGCATTTCCAATTGCTAAGATAGGGAGGAGGGGATTTTAACTAAATGGGAATTAATTTAAAGCTAACTTATTTGGTTTCAAGTCATTACTCACTGACTGGCGGAGCCACCATTCTGCTCACAAAATCGCCAGGTAGAATATTTGGTAATTCTGCAAAGTTTTCCACAAATTCATACTTATGTTCAGTGAAACGCAGAGGCTTTCACAGAGGCAGAATGACTATCAGGATATGAGACATTCTATGACAGATGCATCTGGGTTGACTTCAAGGTCCAGAGACTGCACAGTCATCAGATCAATTTATTTCCCATGGCGCCAGTGTCCACTAGGGTGGTAACTGTGACTTTGCGCTATACTATTTTAAAATAAATAGAAAACAAGTAATAAGCACAGCCAAATTTATTCAATTTTTTGAGAAACAAATAGTTAAAAGTAGAAACTCTTGCCTTTGGAGCTCTTTCAGGCATTGATGATTTTTTTATGATCCGGATGAGAATAGTTGCTGCCTGATAATAAGACAGAGGAATGGATTCTGGGTCTCCAAGGTCGTGTATGAGAAGAGTACATCTGAAAAACCCTTTAAACTGGGTCTACATGCCGCTGTTCTTAAACTTAGTGAGTTTAACGCATGGGCTCATGCCAGCGTGCCACAAATGCATTGGGAAGTACTAGCCATGTAAGTGATCACATAAAGGATAGGATGGCTAAAACTGATCCATGAATGCATATGTTATATCTGGAGTTCATGACATAATCTCAAATGACAGTTTTGATGACGCTGCATGATAACAGCATTGTTTGACCCCAGGACAGCGTCAAGAATGAGGCCATTTCTTGACCCAGATCAATATCTAAGCTCATTCTCCAGAACTAATATCCCTGAATATAAAATAATAAGTAAATATTCTAAGATTGATTCAAATTATAATAAATTTCTATTTAATTGTTAAAATAGGCTAGAAGATGAAAAAACTCTTTGAATTTCATTTTTGTCTTAATATCTTCGCTGTTGGTGTTAGTTAAGCTTTTTATATTAACTTAGGCTTGCAAGAACCACCCAAATCATTGTCCGCAAAGATTCAATATACCTTTTGATTATAATTCTGAGCTTTTGGATTACTTAGAAAAAAATTACGTTGGATTACCCTCCGCTCCTGTACCTTGGGCTCCTTACCTTTATTAGACTATATCTGCTATCTGTTCATCCATTGAAATGATTTCTGCTAACTTGACCTTTGGTTTATTGGAATCATTTGAGACTTCATTTTAGGTCACTGTAAGGATCAGACCGCGCTAGATCCGTTACGTTACCCCCCTGTGAGGCAAAAACTCCTTTTTTCTCAGGGTAACAAGCACATTCCTCCTGCATCTGCCATGTTGCTTCCTCCACAGGGTACCCTTCCACTTCACTAAGAAATACTGGTGTCCTCTGACCTATTGTGCATATAAAGTCTGTTCAACCATATACTCCTGTCCATCCTCCTTTTGAGGGCTCATTGGGCCAGGCTGATAGGGTCTATCTCCTTTAAATGGGCGTAGCTGTGATGCATGAATCACTGGGTGAGCCTTGGACCCCTCCAGTTTTTCTAATTTAAATGTAACACCATTTATGGTATGGAGAATCTTATAGGGACCTAAGGCCACTGGACCCAGCTTCTGACTCTTCACTGAAACAGTGTAATTCTTTTCTGAGACGAGCACACAATCCCTGGATTTGAACTGCAGATCTGGCGCCCTACGCCAGTCTGCTTGCTGATTTTGACGATTGATAGCCCATTTCAAGTTTTCCCATAGTACTTCCCAATGTTGGTTATGGTGCGAGACATCTCATCTGTCCCTGAAAACCCTATTGCCTAACCTTCATCCAGTTTAAGGTTTAGTAGGTGCTTAGTGAAGAATAAAGACATTCCCATCAAAGACTGGCATTGATTTGTAACCAAATTGAGCTAACAGGACCCACAAAACCATTCATCCTGTTGAGTAGAAATGTAGCCACAGAGATATTGCTCAAGTATTTGATTAATTCTCTCCATTTGCCTGTCTAACCGGGGATGATATTCCAAGGATTGGCACAGACAGATTTTCTAAGTGTTAAAAAATTTGACCAAAAATCTAAAATGAACTGGGGCCCGCGATCTAAAATGATCTCTGCAGGTAGCCCATGTCACGTGAACACCATGTCCATAAAGATTCTTACCGCCCCCTTGACTAAAAAGTTGGTTTTACATAATTATCTCTGAGTATTTTGTTAAACGGTCAATGATCACAATGATAGCATCCTTTCCTTGGACTCTTAGTAGGCTCATTATAAAATACACACTAACTGAGGCCCACAAACAATCTGGAATTTGGAGAGGTTTCAATTTTATGGTGGAAGCCCTTCTTGTGGGCTTCAACTTAGCACTGATTAGACATCCTCTGACATATTTTATGACATCATTTTAAAGCCCCATCCATTAATAGTCTCACTGCACCAATTCCATTGTTTTCTCGCCCCAGGGTTACCCACTAATGGATGATAATGTGAGGCCTGAAAAACCACCCTCTGTAATGACCAATAAGCAACCCATACTCATGAATCATGATATAACAGCCCCACTTTCTTTTAAAAACTTCAGTTCTTGTCATTCCGTTGTCCTTACTCCAGCACATCCAACCTATGACCAAATGAAATACATCTCTGCACCAAGAGGTTTTTTACCTAATCTGATTCAAACATATTCAATCATCACAAGGTGGTCCAGACTGAACATAGTCACCATATTGAATCCCTCCAACTTTAACTTCTGGTTTGATAACCTTGCATCCCAACTTAACCAATCCATGATGGTAGTGGTTGATCCTGGATGGTATTCCACTTGGAAATTAATTTAAATCAGCTCCACATGACATTGGACCTGCCTCTGGTCTAACTTCCTAGGTGACCAATAATACTTCAAGGCCTTAAGGTCTGTTTGAACCACAAAAGGACGGCGGGCTTAAATCAAGTGATTTTACCATTCCTTTAGGATGATACCACTTGAAACAACTCTTTATCATATAACAGATAGTGGTTTCTACTGGTACCATTTTATGACAAAAATAGCAAACGGGGTGTTACAATCCGTCCTCCCCTTTTGTATAAGAACCACTCCCACTGCGTAATTTGAGGCATACATCTTGACCACAAATGTACTCCTAGGATCTGGATGAGCCAAAACTGAAGCCAAGATAAATTTCTTCTTCAACGCTTCAAATTCACGATCCTCATATCTTTCCCATACAAATGAAACATTTCCTATCAGGCGCGTGAGAAGTAAGGAAATTTCTGACAGATTTTTAAAAACTAGTGTAAAAAGTTCGCTGTTTCTAAATACTCCGCATCTCAGTTCAATTGGTTGTGGCCTTCCACGCCTAAACAGCGCGCAACTTATTTGTACAAATCTTAAGGCCATTCTGGAACACCACATTTCCCAGGAATGGTACTAAACTTTGTTTAATTTTGCATTTGGAAAGCTTTAGCCTTAAGCCTGCCTTGGCAATTGGTTTTAAAACCTCTCACACATCTAGAACACGTTCTTACCTTGAACAGGAAAGTATCAAGATATCGTCCATGTAGGCCTCACACAGCGGCCAATAATATTCCCAAGACATGATCAATCATGCATTGGAAAACTGCTGGATAATTTCACAATGCAAACGGCATCACTCAGTATTGAGACATCCCCTGGTGGCACTTAAATGTCATAAAATTTTAATGTTCAGATTTTACCAGAACTTAGGTAGTAGCTGCAAAATCCAACTTGGTAAAGATTGTGCACCCCGTGACCATTTATTAAATCCTCTACCAAAGGCATTGGATAAGGGTTGGGCTCCATAATGGCATTTAACAGGCGGATATCTACACACAGCCACATCTTCTCACTCACCTTCAGTATTAGCATCACTGGTGAAACTATGACAGATCTGGAAGGCATGATTAGCCTTTCACTCAGCATTGATCCAATGTGCTCCTCCAGCGCGGGTACTCTTTGCAGATTGGGTGGGTAAACGGGACATCCTTTGGTTATCTCTTCCCCAATCTTGAATAGCAAAAAGAAAGAAAATATGCCTGTAGGGGAGAAAGGCAAATCCTTCTTAGGTCCAAATACTTCCTCAAAATCCTAGTACTCCTCCAGCATCTCTTTCGTTTTCACCAAAATTATGCTTGTCAATTCCGAGGGATGAGACTCCACTACTACCAAATGCCACTTCAAAGGAGGCCCATCCCTTGGATTCAAGGTGAAATCACAGAATGGTATGTCAATTATTGGCCTGAATCTATGCCACCAACACATCTCAAAAATCCAGATGTATCAATTTCCATGGCACAAAAGCTTATATGAACTCAAAAGGGTCTTGGCATATTCTTATTGAGAAGCTCATGCGCCACAAGAGAGCCCATTTTTGATACATCAGCTAAGGCAACCTTAGGTCCCCTTTGAATCTGCAACTTCAGCCTTTCTGCTACTGAGATCTTAACGTAGCTCTCCTTATCCCCTGTTTCCACCAGGGCCATTACCACCTCTATTCCATTTTTGAGCATAAAACTCTATCAGAATAAATAAACTGGGATAAACTGGGTAAGAAGATTTATTAAAGAAATCTTAAATTGTAAATTTGATGGCGCTGTAATTTTAGACCCGTTCTCCTTTTCTTGTCCATGGCTTTCTACTTTATCTGAATCCTTTAGATTCCCTTGTCACGCCCCCTGTACATTTCCTAAGTTACAGGCTGAGGCATTCCAACTAACATGACCTTGTTGGCCACCCTCCAGTGATTGCACTTTCCTAGGGGATATTGAGCCCTCACGCCGGTTTTGTTCCAACAACAGTTGTTTCTCAACCTTCCAAGACATCACATTTTACTCCACCAATGTACCCTGAATCTTCGCCAATGCCAACGCCATTAGAAGGTCTAGATGCAAACCTTACTGGAAAATTTGTAACAATTGTGAATCTCTGATCTAAGCTGCTTTTTTCCAGCGGATAGAAAGTCTGCACATACTCCTTCACTGAGCCACACCCTTGGTTGACCATCAATAATGCTGATCATGCTTCATCCTGAGCCTCATCTTGGCAGCCCATGCAGTCTACTAAGTCCAAATATTCGTCTATGGACCCCCAGGAGCTAAAAATGTTCTTATCGAATATTCATCCCATCCCACCAAGTTAATGATAATCCACCACTCAGGCGATCTGGTGTTAAAAAGGAGATTCCCCTTCTTCCCCTGGGTTAAACGCACCTGGAAACAAATCCATGAAAATTTCTGATGAATTTTCTCTAATGCCTCCATGGAAAAAGCTACTCGCCCATTACCATATCTGGGTACTATATGTTTCTCCTCTGATTTTGACATAATGGCAACCCATACCCACACCACTTCATGCATCAAAAACGCTAAGGAGAACCCCACCATTACTACCATCAATGCACCTTGATACCATTCCTCCTCTCTTAAAACCACATCTTCCTGGGACCTCTACAAGACTGAAAAAATGTATTTGAATTTTATCTAATGTAACGCACTGGTTCACGCCGATGTGCCACAAATGCATTGGGCAGTACTAGACATGTAAGTGACCAAATAATGGATAGCTTGGCTGAAATCAATCCATGAACATGTACACCATAACTAGAGTTCGTTACATAATTTATAAATGACAGTTCTGGTGTTGTTGCAGGCTAACAGCATTATTTGACCCTATGATAGCGTTAAGCATGAGGCCAATGCCTGACCCAACTCACTATCTGAGCTCATTCTCCAAAACTAATATCCCTGATATAAAATAACAAGTATATATTCTGAGATAGATTAGAAAATTATTTATTTCAATTGATCAAGTACACTGAAAAGATAAAAGTAACTTTATAAATTTTGTCTCTGCCTTAATATACCTATGTTGCTGTTATTTAAGTTTTTATATTAACTTAGGCCCTCAAGAACTGCTCAAGTCATTGGCTTTGAAGTTTTGATATCCCATTTGAATATAATTCTAAGCTTTCAGTTTACTTGAAATAATATTGCCAGATTAACCTCTGCTCCTGTACTTCAGGTTCCTTACATTTGGAAAACTAATCCAATATCTATTCAGCCATTGGCTTATTCTCTGCTAACTCAAACTTCAATTTTTAGAATTAGCTGATACTTCACTAATAAGGTCAATGAAAGGATCAGACTGCGCCAAATCCATTAAAGTGATCCAGTAGGATGTGATAAGATATAATTGCTTGATCTTTATGTTCTATTAGAATTGCAACCATTCCTAAAGGTTCTAGAGTAACTTCTATATTATGTGGTAGTTATCCTTGAGAATAAGATAAAAACATGGAATTATAAACACTCTGGATGGACAACCTGGGGGCTCATCCAGTTTGTAATATTTAAAATATTATAGGATGGAACTATCTTTCTGATCAGCATGCACTGTATTAATGCGGTATAGAAAACAATGGCTGGGTATAAACTTGTTTAAGAAATTATGCTGCTTTCAATAAAGTTTCCCATATAACACATGTCAGATAAGTCAAAATAGTGCAAACCAAACTTAGGTGGTCAATTCTCTATCCCTAATCCATATATCTTGAAGAAACAACATAATCAGGGTGCTATAGGGTTTAATTATTGTCATGGGCGGGGATCCCAGACCCCGTCTGTTTCATCATGGAAATGCCCACGCGGCGGCATTCCAGGCGGGCAACCTAACCAAACAGACTTAGGCACAGGCGAGGCGAACCTTTTCTCATCAAATCTCAGAAATGCCCATGCAGCGGCAAACGGAGTGATGAGGCCAGACTGTCACTAATATGAGGTCCCCTATCACAAACCCAAACCCAAAAATATCAGGTAAGCGAGGCGCAACACCTCAAAAGAACTTTATTTTTATTTTAAAAATAATAAAAGACTGAACTGGAGGGGACCAAGGCCAAGACTTAGAATTCTAACTTGAAATTCAAGAAGGTTGGGCTCAACTTTTATAAAGTCGCTTCTGAGGAGCCTCTCCAATTCATTCCTTAAGCCTGCTGAGCTTAAGGAATGGTTGGAGCAGCTCAGCCCAGCCCTCCGAGTCTGACCACCCACTCCACCATACCCAACAATTCTGATTGGTTTGGTTTAAATTACCAAACAAACCAATCGGAATGTAACATTTGGAAATTCATCCTTTCAGATGATTTCCGTTCATTACAATTATTCTGTTAGGATTGAGCGTGTCAAGATAAAAATGGCCTGTGAGTGCAGAAGCCCCATCAACCCTAATATCAGGCACAGACTACTCAGAGAGCGCCCTACCATAGATAGTTGAATCATGGGGAATGAAAGGGGAGTTTTGGGTTTCCAGGGCAAGTGAGAGGGAGGGTGAAAATAGATAGGTTCCTTGTGCTTCTAAAATTACCCAGAGAAAGTTTATAGGGAAGTTTACCTATCAGTCTTTTTCAATTGTAGCTAAATAGTAAAGCCTCTTGCATGGCCTTGATAATTATATTAAAAATTATAAACAGCATATAGAAGATAAACCCAACCTAAAGCAGTAGAGTATTTAAATAAGTTAGTTATATTTTTAAGCTTTAAATTTTATTTTTTAATTTTTATTTGAGGTGGGCTGAACTGGGGACAATACCGCACCAATTAAGGGAAAATAAAATGAATGGGAAAGAGAGATAAAACCTGGAAAACCTCCATGTGCGGCATATGATAGGCCAGGAACTCCAGGGACCACCTTCGCTATTTGGTATCTCAGTTTGGGGCATTGGTGCACAACACCAACACAGTCATAATTGTCTCCTACCCAAAGTTCATTGACTGGGATCAATTTGGGGAGGCAGTGGTAGAGGCTCCATATTTTACCACTGGGGTATCCATTCCCTTTCTATGAGTTAATTATAGATAAGTAAGAAAAAAACTTAATACCCTACCATTATTAGGGCGCTGAGTTGTATGTCTGGGCAGAGGGGTTGCTATGCCTATCTCTGATAGTTTGAGAATGGAGCTATTTTTGAATTCCATGATTATCAGTTTTAAACCCTATAGTATAAATTAATAAAAATGGAAACATTGCCATTAATTAATAATTTATAATGATATATCAGATAAGACTCTTGCATTATTTTAAACCGGTTTTGAGAAGGCTTTGAATGTCTAAATTTATTCTGATAAGTTTGGAATTTACTTATGGGACAAATCCTCATTTAATATCTTTTCTCTTAAACCTCTTGCCTAAATTTGTGAACTTGAATTATTTCTACTAGGGTGATACCAAGTGTCATATTATTTTTTAAAGTGGATACCAATTTAGCCTCCTGTTAAAAGGGGAAAATGTGACTTTTTTCAATGAAAATCATGAATTTTCTTTAATATAAACAATGTCACTAATTTTTCCATATAATTCTCTAAAGTATGTTGTTAGATTTTAATGGTTGACTCGAAAATAAACCCTTTGAGAAAACCATCAATGCTGATAGATTACTCCCATTGATGGATCCTTTGATCTTTTCCAATTCATCTGCATAATCTGATAAATTAGATTCACCTCATAACCACTTTGATTGCATCTGAGATGCCCAATTATTGTAGCTTTTAATAGCTATAATATAATCATACTATGGCCAATTTTGGGTCCACTTGGGTGCAAAGTGGTCTCACGGCATTAACTAAATTGCACCTCCTAAATTAGTGCATTAATCTTAATACACTAAGGTGGAAGTAGGGTTCAATTAATTAAATCAATAATTAAGCACTTAAACATAGATGTCCCAAACATATGGGCGTACTTAGTGCTATTGAGAGGCCTGCTGACGTCCCAAATTGGGGTGCATCATCTTTTATGGTCATATATGTTTTATTCCCCGTTTATTGTTAGACATCAAGTTATGACATAGCTCTAATTGGGAAGATTTTGATGTTGAGTTTGCAACCCAAAATTGTCCCAATTATGAGAGTAAAATTGCCTTCAATTGGGCTAAAACAATTGTTATTTTTAGTTAATTCATGGGCTGAATTGACTTGGGGATTTTTCATAATTATTGCCATGACCAACAGAGGATTGGCATAATATGAATGAACTCATTAATAGATGAGTTTGGCCAGGGGATGCCCAAGAGGTATATAGTACCAGCACCTGGACAATTAATAAAACATCAATTAATTATCATTTACAATTTAAATATTGGTCATTAATAACTAATGTCGCTTAGTTAATTAATTATTGTTATCCATCTGTTGTCTGTCTGATACTTGTATCTGTTGCCATTACATCTATATTAGATAGTTGTGTGTGTTTATTCTTCCCAAAGAGAAGTACATAGTTGCCTGCCGGAGAAGTAGTCCCAATTATAGAGTAATAATTTCCTAATTTTGTATGAAGACAGAAGGTCTTGTATTTGTTGGTGCCAGTAGACTTAAGAACGGTGAGCGTACTGGAGTTACTTGGCTATTATAGAGGATTATTGGAGAATCTACTTCTTGATTATGAGCAGGAGTTATATTTGAAAAGAGAGTTTATATCCTTGATTTCATTGTTAAATTATTTTAGCTTGCACCATCAGCTGAAAACTTAACATTTTGGTGCTCACTACAGGGAACACAACTATCTAATATGGATGTGGGCAATCTGCTTTCAAAAAATACCAGAAAATACAGCGACAATGAGATGGAAACAAGAGATGTTCAATTAATTGAAATTTTTATATCAAACCATTCTGACAATAAGGAGTGGAATGAGTATTCATTAGAGCTAATATTGACTGGGTTAATAATTTAAATCTCAGAAGGACTTTATGGCGAAGTTTATCAACCTTGGTCCCAAACTCAACATGAACCTAATGTGGCGCCTGGGAAATTATTCCTGGACATCAGGAAATTAGTGTCCTCTGTGCAAACATGCAGAATCAACCAATTTTTATCAAAAGGCACCAGGTGGTTGCCTAACTCCATATGATTCCTATAACAGAGATTAAATATTTCCACGATTTTGGAGCCCTGGACGAGTTAGGGCTTCCCAATGATGAGTTGGAACATGTGCATAATGTCATACATGTGGCCAATTTAGGGGAACTAAATGATCAGTAAAAGGACCAAGTTTGAGGATTATTTGAGAAATACCATGAGATATTTGCTAAGGATAATTTTGATCTTTGATGTGTGAGAGGAGTGACCCATATGATAGATACTGGGGACCATTTACCTATCCAATTGAGGCTGATTAGACGTTCAAAAACTGCTGAAGAAGTTGTGTCAAAGGAAATTAAGGAACTTTTTAACTGTAATATGATGATACCATCTAAGAGTCCATGGGCTGCCCCAATTCTCATTGTAAAAAAGTAAGACGGGAGCAACAGGGTTGTTATTGACTACCAGAAGCTTAATAACATTACAAAAAAATTCCTACCCTTTTCCATGTATTGACGATGCCCTAGACAGGCTTGGGGGTGCAAAGTTCTTCTCAGCGATGGATTTAATTAGCAGGTATTGGCAAATTGATCTTCCTGAAGCTGAGCGAGAAAAGTGCGCCATTATTACCCAAGAAGGGTTATTTTAACCAACGAGGATGCCCCAAGGACTCTGTAATGCTCCAGCAACCTTCCAGAGAGTGATGGACACTATACTTGGCGATCTTAAATTGTCATGTGTACTAGTATACCTAGACAATATAAACGTATTCAGTCGTGCCTTTGATGAACATCTGGAACACCTGAAGAGGTTTAAAGAGGTTAGCGGCTGCAAACTTGAAGATTAAGCCTCAAAAGTGTCAATTATTTAAGGACCTTCTGGAATACCTTAAGTTTGTAATTGATAAAGAAGGTCTTTAGCCACAACCAGCTAAATTGGAAGCAATATCTAAAATGAAGAGGCCCAAATCCAAGCGGTATATTCAAGTATTTTTGGGTATTATTGGGTACTATCGCCAATTTATTGCCAACTTTGCTAAAATTGGAGAACCTTTATTTTATCTACTTAAGGATAAGGTCTCTTTTGAGTGGACTTCGGCCTGCCAGGAGGCATTCAACCATCTTCATTCAGCCCTATTAGTTGCACCAGTGTTGCGCTATCCTGACTTTGACCGTAATTTATTGTTTAGACTGATGCTTCATTAACAGCAATTGGAGCCGTTTTGTCCCAAGTTGGAGAAGATGGTGAAGAGCACCAAGTAGCCTATGCTAGTCAGACCCTAAATGCCCATGAAAGAAATTATACTGTGACAGAAAGGGAATGTTTGGCAGTTCTATATGCCTATAAACAGTTCCTAGTATACCTTCATGGAGTGCATTTCTCCGTGGTTACTGAACATGTATCTCTAAGCTGGCTTAACAACTTGAAGTAGCCAGAAGGACGTCTGGCTCGCTGGGCACTTATACTGCAGGCTTATTACTATACCATCAAGCACCAGGCTGGTGCTAAGCATCTGAATGCTGATTTTTGTCCCGTCTGCCCATTGTGGCAACCCTCTTCCAGCCTGCGGATGCCTTGTTTCAGAAGATGGTTAGTGGAACTTTTGCTGATGAGCCCAAACAATTGCAGAAAATTCTCTCCAAATTAAGAAAAAATACCTACACTGAAAAAAGAGTCTTATTCAATTTGATTGATGGAAAGAAATATATATTTTCACGCCCCTTGGCTCCAAGAAGATCTAAATTTGGCTGTCCATAAGGCCACTGGCCATAGAGCTTTAAAAACCAAGGAGCAGCTTAAAGCAAAATTACTATTGGGAAACAATGCATTTTGAAATCCATGGAACTTTGAGCTGTTGCTAAGAGTGCCAAGGGGAAAACCCCTTCCAAAAATCTACTTCATACCATCTTGTTTGGCCTAAATTCGCTTGTCACACTATATCTATAGATGTGGTTGGACACTTCCCAATTAGCAATACAAAAGCTAAATATATTATTGTGGCAATCAATCACTTAACGAAATGGGTTGAAGCCAGGGCTATTCGGGACTTAGGAGCCTCATCAACTGCTAAACTTATCCTGGAGCAAGTTATACAATTGGCACGGATATCCTCAATTTATATCAACAGATAATGGCACAAACTTCACTGCGGTTATTCTTCAGAAGCTCAATGAATTAATGGGGGTGCGTGGTGTTCTGTCAACTCCATACCACCCAGAAACAAATGATGCAGTAGAACGAGTTAATGGAACACTTGTCAATATTCTAAGGGAAGCTGACTTCTCAGAAGCCCTCTGAATGGAGTACATACCTCAGTTCGGCCATTTTGCCTATAACATTTCTTACCATTCAGCCACAAAGATGTCTCCATTCCAACTTCTATATGGGAAGCATCCATCATTACCACCATTGTTGTATTCCTTGCTACTTGAACCCCAGGAATTGAGCTATTCTCAGTATGTTGAGAGGCTTGCAGAAACCTTAATTAAACTGCAAGCCCAGGCTTTTTATAATAACTTCAAGCTTTGTAAGGCCTGGCATGAAAAAGATAAAAAAACAGATATGATCTGCCAAAATTTGCTATAGGGGATGAAGTATAATTTGTAATACCCATGGTTTGGGCCAAACTAACAAGTTAAATCGCATTTGGGTTGACCCATTTGAAGTTATAGAGAAAACTTCAAACTTTTCTTACACTATTAAGGAGAGAAATTTAGGGCAAGTTTATAATCAAGTCCATGCTAAATTATTAAGGAAGTTTAAAAAGCGGCCTAAATAAAAAAGAATTTAAACATAAGCATATACAAGTATTTGAGAATAATAGTTATGAGATAAAATAATGATAATATATAATAATAGTAAAAGAAAAAAATTTATTTATCATATATACATAGTAAAAAAAGATTAAGAATTTATATTATAAGTAATAAGAAAATCGTAAATTCTAATAGATAAAATGAATTTTATTCCTCCACTTTGAGGGGGAGGTGACTCGGAACCTGAACCTTCAGCTTTGTGCATTAATTTGGCCAATCTAGTTGCTGGGCAACAAGAAAAAGGGCATAACAGCGTAAAACCAGATGTGCTGTGTACTCATTGAAGATGACTCCCAGCAAATGATAGGGAGGGGAGGCACAAACCGTTGTTGGTTACCCAATCAAGCCCACAATTGGGTGGAAAACATGTGCCCAAGAGAAGACAGTCAACTAGAAAATCAGTTTGATACTGATAAATATCCAGGGTCGATAATCTAATGCAATACACCTGGGTTTTCCACCACTTGATTAGAAGGGGAACATGTAATAAATGACCTGAGGGCATCCAGTTGGGGAAAATGTACATAAGATGGCCAACTAAGGCCATCCTGGGGAGGTATTCATCAGCGTTATCCTGATGAAGGGCCTCAAAAGCTACCCAAACAGCTGAGCAAAAATGAACATCTTGAATGTCATGGGTATTCAAACCCAAAGAGGAAGCAAAATTATCCCGATTTTCAAGAGGTACAGATCAGAAACCAAGGACCTCCTCCACAAAGCTGTCAACCTGAACAAAATCTTAAGGTCAAACAGAGGGATCCTCAGCCAGGAAAAGATGAACGGGGTCAAAAAGCTGATTAAAATCGCCTGAGTTTCATTGAGTAGTTGGCCCTGATGAGAATAGTTGGATGACCCCAACACAGCATTGTAGTTTTGAGCCATTGAAAAATGGCCGATCATGAAGAAAAACTCTGCCAGAAGATTGCCATCCCAATAAACTATCTGGAGTGAAAAGGTTGACTCCCTCGTCATAGGGCCCAAAGTTGTCCACTGAGACAGTTGTGGAAGCATGAGACCTGAGCTTGTACCCCATTGATCCTCGGGTATGATCCACAATGGGGACAACTTCCTCCTCAACAATGGTTTTGGGCCAAATTTGACATCATGACGGTTGGTGCAGGAAGGAGCTGGCCAAACTCTGCTTCCCGGAGAGAGCCCAAGAACAGATGCATACACATGTTTAGGGGCAGATAAGTAAACTGATGCCACTGTTCAGGTTCAATGGAAGTGATAAAATTGTGGTACGCAGAGGACAAGCTGTTTTCAGACATTGAGCATGAATTTGAAAAAATTCAGGGTTTATATTCCAGTCAAGTGGGGGGAAAGTTAGATTTTGATGGTTGACTCATAAATAAACCCTTTGAGAAAACCATTAATGCTGATAGATTACTCACATTGATGGATCCTTTGATCCTTCCCAATTCATCTGCATAATCTGATAAATCAGATTCACCTCATAACCACTCTGATTGCGTCTGAGATACCCCAATTATTGTATCTAATAATAGCGATGATAAAATCATATTATGGCCAATTATGGGTCCACTTGGGTGCAAAGTGGTCTCACGGCATTAACTAAATTGCACCTCCTAAATTAGTGCATTAATCTTAATGCACTAAGGCGGAAGTTGGGTTTGATTAATGAAACCAATAATTAAGCACTTAAACATAGATGTCTTGAACATGGGCGTACTTAGCGCTATTGAGAGGCCTGCTGACGTCCCAAATTGGGGTGCATCATCTTTTATGGTCATATATGTTTTATTCCCCGTTTATTGTTAGACATCAAGTTATGACATAGCTCTAATTGGGAAGATTTTGATGTTGAGTTTGCAACCCAAAATTGTCCCAATTATGAGAGTAAAATTGCCTTCAATTGGGCTGAAACAATTGTTATTTTTAGTCAATTCATAGGCTGAATTGACTTGGGGGTTTTTCATAATTATTGCCATGACCAGCAGAGGATTGGCATAATATGAATGAACTCATTAATAGATGAGTTTGGCCAGGGGATGCCCAAGAGGTATATAGTACCAGCGCCTGGACAATTAATAAAACATCAATCAATTATCATTTATAATTTAAATATTGATCATTAATAACTAATGTCGCTTAGTTAATTAATTATTGTTATCCATCTGTTGTCTGTCTGATATTTGTATCTGTTGCCATTACATCTATATTAGATAGTTGTGTGTGTTTATTCTTCCCAAAGAGAAGTACATAGTTGCCTGCCAGAGAAGTAGTCCCAATTATAGAGTAATAATTTCCTAATTTTGTATGAAGACAGAAGGTCTTGTATTTGTTGGTGCCAGTAGACTTAAGAACGGTGAGCGTACTGGAGTTACTTGGCTATTATAGAAGATTATTGGAGAATCTACTTCTTGATTATGAGCAGGAGTTATATTTGAAAAGAGAGTTTATATCCTTGATTTCATTGTTAAGTTTTTTTAGCTTGCACCATCAGCTGAAAACTTAACAGATATGAAATCAAGATTTGTTTAAAATTTAGAGTAGGTTGTGAGGTGAAGCATGGTGAGCAAGAAGGAGCAGCAGCTACTCAACTATCATCTAGGGTGTGCCCTAGATCCAATAGGTGGGTAAGTGGCAGAGCCTTTTAGATTGCACCTCTACTTGATCTAAAGGGTTCAAAATTTCTATCCAGCTTTATATCTGAGTCCTGAAAATTTACATTTACTACTCCTACGGCAATTAGGGATGCATCCATTTTAATAACAAATTGGTTTTTAATATTTGTTTGCATCTATATTGGAGTTTCAGTCAGACAAACCCTCAGTTTGTAAAATTTCAAATATTTTTCTCTGTCCCATCAAATTATAACTACTTTTTTAATAGATGGAAAAAAGGCCCCTTGTTTTTTACTAAGATTCTTGATGAATGGTAATATTAGCAAATCATTCCTTGGAATATCTGGCATTCTCACTTACTTGTTTTCTGCGTCATTTTTTTGACTGCTTAAAATTTTCCTGGTAGAGCTGTAAGCCCTGCTATAAATGATGACCCTATATAATTCAATTTTCTTGGTAAATTTTGCACTTTTGTGGATTGATTTTTGGGTCATTTTGAGTCAGGCAGCTAAATACTTCCATCAAATTTGTCCAATGCTCATAAACTTTCTGGAATAAAAGTTTATTTAATCCATATAAACTTATTATGTATGAGTTTTAAATCAACTTTAGCATTATACAAGGCATGTTGGAAGGTTATGGGGTAATGCATAACCCTTGTGGCATTTGAGTGGTCTGATAAAGGCCCTAATCTATTTATATGGCACATTTCTCCAGTTCCAACTTTAGCAACTCAAGCTGACAATAGCCTAAGATTATATCCATGGTTGAAGAATAATTTGCGCAGCTAAGCGGTTATCAAATTTTTAATTCGTGGCAAAGGATAAAGATGCTTTTTGGCAACATAGTTAAGTTATATTGTTTATTAAACATAACTTTGACCAATCATATCTTTTAATCAATAACACTGGGGAGGCCCAAGGACTCTTGGAAAGCACTAACATCTTAGTTATTAAATCTCTAGTCTATAATTTACAAATTTAATAGCCGCCTTTGACCATTTAATAGGCCACATGCAAATTGGCGGAGGTTTTTGTGCCAAGTTGTGTAGCAATTCTTATTCACAATCCAAATCTAAATAATCTTGAGCAAAAATTGTGTTGTACTTGTTAACAAGGACCAGTGCTTTTTCCTTTTCATTCCCTGTTAACCCTAAAGCTTTTTACTAAGAAATAATGAACAATCTGATTGGCCTTTGTTGTTGTCAAGTCTGAGTTTATCCAGTTTACCAAAAATTATGGATGTTGTTTACATTAATAACAAGTAGAATATCAACAAAAGCAACTATATATGTTGCTTAATGTAAATTAGGATACAAATACAAGTTATCCAATAGCACCTGGATACCGCCATAGTCAAAAATAAAACCAGATGCAGTGCCAGGTTCTAGATTAGATTGACAATATGATGCAAATACTTTATCATATAATACTTGGGAAATTTCAAGTAAATTTTTGTTCCCACTAGAATTTGCTGGCTCTCCAGAATGTTTAGGCGTCGATTTTCCCTCAGAAGAATTCCCTTTGATTCCAAAATCTGGTTGGCAAACTATTGATGCAGTTCTGAATTCTATATAGCTAATAGGCGTTATACTATCCTTATAGGCAAGCATAATAAGCGCCTGTTTTAGGTGTCCAGGACCACTGTCCTAGCTATTATAATATGTGGAAGGTTTTGACCAAGTATTTCCATAGTATTCTCCTCAAAGTCAGCATTATTCCATAAGTCCTCATAAAAGAGGTATCAATAAGAAAATTTTAAGTCTGGCTGGGTAAAGCTATACAGGATTAGATATTATTAGCGAGCCAAACTGCAGCAGCAGTGCACTATAAAAGTTTACAGATTTTTTTAGCACCGTGATTCCATATTCTTACCATTGGTCAAAATTGGGCGCAAAAATGTGTTTTTTTACTAATTTAATGGACGCAATATTGTTAGGTGCCCCAAAGTCCACAATGGCTCTTACTTTTGAACTTATATATTTTAATATTAATATAAGTGCATTCAGAATATATGCTTCAGCTGCATTAATTAAGCGGACATCCAAAGTGACAGCTTAATTTAAATTTAATTGGGTTCTTTGTATAACACAGAGTTGATTTACTCAATTTCTGGATAGATGAGGCCTCATGAGCCCATCCAACTTGTGGCATTGCCAGAGGTGACTGGAAGATAGTGCTGTTAGATTGCTAAACGTAAGGCTTTATTTTTACCTTGGATGTTGGCATAACGTAACTTTCTAGTTGATGGAGTGGATACTGTTACCAAATTCTCAGTAATTACTGGAAGGAAAACTGGCAGCAACCCGCCATGGTTTTCCTGTTGCAATTAAGTTTAAGATAGAATATAGTCAACTTAAATATTAACTTGGGATTTTAGTAGAGTTGGTAGAAGTAGAATATCTTTTTTTATTCCGCCTCATCTTACGCAAAAACCAAATCAGTCTCTTGTACACAACATGTACCTTAGGCTTAGCAAAAATACTAGGGCAGTGAAAAGCAGAGTGCCTTAGTTGGTTACAGATACAACAAGTTATATGACAAATATCTATTTTTGGATCGAGCTATAAGGCCAGTATGAATATTTTGAATGGAGAACTGGGCCTACTGATGATTTTGCAAGGATCCAGTTAACTGGGTAAGGCTTTTTAAAAATCACAGCATTTTAGAGGAGATTGTTTAATAATTTGCGTATTTTATAAATATATCAAGCACTGATCGCAGTGATGATATAGCTCCCTGTATGGCCTTGCAGACGTGTCAAAGCAAACTAGGTGTCAGTTTTTTGATAACTTTGCTCCATATAATACTTAAGCCTTGTGATAAAACGTTTGTAAAAGGCTGTGACAGACTTATCCCTATTAAAGGAGAAAAAGAGAAACGTTTTTGACGCTGTAGTATGTTATGGTCCATAAAACTCTTGTACAATTAATTCTTTGGAATTGTAGTTTAAAAGGCTGACTCCCCTTAATTCTGCCATTACCAGCTCCTGACTTGTAGATTTAAGAAATTTACATCATGATCGCCAGCCTAGCATCACAGGAGCATCCTTCATGCATATTATAGATATGGCAAGAAAGTTGTGTGCATTCCCATTTTTCCACACTGGAGTAAGTTTACTGGATTAACTGAATAATGAATTACATTTTTGCAGGGTCATGGAGGCCGCAATGATTCTGATAGAACCTCCAGTTTGTCTAAAATGAGGATTAAAAACAATACAACCTTGGGCCACCAGAGCAGCCTTATTGGGGGTCGCCTGCACAGCATGAGCAGAGTGCGCTAAAGGATAAGGAGTGGAAGTGAATATGGAGGCAAAAGTAAGTTGCTAACTGGTACCACCAGAATATTGGTAGCCTGGAACTACCTGAAGTCGGAGCATTTGTAAAAATTGTAGGCAATGGATGCGCAAATGGTGCCTTGTCGCCTTCAGTATCAAACGCTGATAAAATTTTAGTATGTAATTGAAACACATACATAGGGTTTGATACCTAAAATGACTCTGACTACTAAATATGGCTATCTACAAACTCTTGGAGGAGTTAGTTAAACGTGCTAGAAAGATAGTGGCACTCCACCACGAGCTGGTGTTTTTCTGCTTTAGCTATAATTTAAAAATTAAGTGATGCGTCTTCAAATCTTTAATTCTCAGCCCTTGGGAGTAGACTAAAATCTGTAGGGAGTCAATTTTCTTAAAAAGTCAGTTTTGAATAATATAATTTCTCTTAAGCCTTGATAAAGGCCATCAAGGCGGCATTGATTTTCATTGATATTAGCAATACTAGTATCCAGAAATTGTGGTTCAAAAGAATATCAAGAAAGTTGCCCAATTGTGGCCTTTAATTCCGTTTCTAAGGTGACAAATGGACCAATCATATATTTTTGGGCCATGAATCTGGACGCTTCATCATTGGTAAATTGCTCTATATCATCATGGCAATGATGATATAGATGATCCTTATACTAATTCAATATTCAGGGTAGTTAGAATTACCACCTGTAGTGACACAAAATGATGAATTTAATGCATAGATTTAGCTCTTCTGCATAGTTAAATTGCATTAAAATATAAAGTAAGATGTACGAGGACAGTTAACCTTGGAAACAAAAGATATGTTTAGTAACAAGTTTTTATTAATGCACCAGGAGTAGCTTTCTTCCGCTTAAATTCACTTTCAAGAAATATCATATAATAAGTTTATCTTACATGCACTTCCAAAACACCATCTGCTGACTAGGTCCTTAGCCCCACCGCCATCTGCTCCAGTATGGGGCATTGAGCCACCCATTAGAGTTTTCTGCCCTACATCAAATGTCTTATGACCCATGTGACCAGTCCAATAAGTCTTAATTTCCATTATGTCCCTCCAAGGGACTTAGCGTTCCACCTCGTGTGTACCCACCTGAGTTGCTCCCATCTTCTCTTCCTTCCTCAGTCCAATATTTAGTTATGGATCTGAGTTGACTATGGTAGATTATTCCTTTACTCCAACAAAGCAATATTTGAGCTGGCCACTGCCACTTTGTGCCAGCTGGCTTAATCAACTTCCGCTCTTTTAAGGGATCTTTTGATTTTGGAACTTCCTCTGAAGATAATAATGCTGAAGCAGCAGAGATCAAGCTTTTTATTAAAAATTTTCTTATCTCTACAACTCATAATTTACTCCCTACTGATACCACAATGGTGGTGATTTTTACCAACTTCCCAACTCATCTCCCACCCCCAGGTGTTGTATGAGGATTTGATGTTAGCTCTATCAGCATATGGCTCAAACCAATCCTCCACTTCACTGTCCATAACGACGCCAAGCGCCTCACAACTCCCCGTGCTACTTCTACTAAAATCATTTTTCATTAAGATATTACCAATCAATTCCCCCATAGTCTCATGTTGCAACAGCACACAACCATTTCTTCTAGGCAGCATCAACAATAGATGCCAGATTTTCTTTGTCAGCTTTACTTTGGACCACTTCAAAAAGCTTGCCAGCATTGCGCCGCAAATTCTTCTTGTTCTGACTTTGGAGTCAAAGCCACTATGGAAGAATATACCTAGGGTACCTTACTGCCATTACCCCTGATGACTTTTCTGTTGTTGAACAAGCGCCAAAATCTCTTCATCCAGCCTCCTAACCAGCCTCCGCCATAATTTCACCCTCCATTTAATCACACAGAGGCTTGGAAACCCATTTTTTCCAAACGCTTTCCCATTTGGTTATTCAACCTTGGCTATATGCTGATGTCTCACAAATAAATGCTGCACTGATCCACTCTGATCATCAGCAAGTGTTCTTAAGACTGCCACACCCAACAGCTGTCCTCTCCAAAAAGCTGCATCTATCTTTGTTTCAATTATGGAAGAGGGTCTAGCTCCTCTCAGTGCCCCAGCAACCCTTACCCTTACAGGTAGGCATGAACTCCTCAACTTCCACAAAAAAACCCACATATCAGTCCTGAATGGCAAGGCGGTGGCCCATAACCCAAAAGCTAAAATCACCTAGGGAAATATTGCCACAATCATCAAGCTCCCAAATGACCCTATCCAAGATGAGCATAATCCTGTCAACTATATCAGTGGCTTTTTTGAAGCACATAATCTCATTCCCTGCATCTCCCTTGAAAGATATTGCCTCGTATTACTGATTCCCCTTCACCTTGCTTTCTGCCTTGACTCACACCTTGCTTCATAAAGAAGTAGATAATTAAGAGCCCCCTGATCCCACTCCCACTCTGCCATAATTAGCTAGCAATTCTCCATTGCCATCCTGGTGGTCCTTTTGTTCGTTTAGCTCTGGCTCCATTTTGCTTTCTTGAGATTTTTTGTCCATTTTATGTTTTATTATTTTTTTTCAAAAGTCCGTCCCCTGTTCAGCTTACCTCAGATAAACAAATACACCAGGAGTGAAGCATCGTAGTCTCTGAGATCCAATAGTGGCTTGAGGCTTTTATTAAACATCTGTGGTCCTTCAGTATACTTAGAGTTTGGCTACTTGTTCAAAACCAGATCCCTTTTAAAGTATAATCATTTAATTATATGTTTTTATATCTGGATTCTACTAGTGCCAGATATCTAGTAAATTAACTGCACTTGAGATTATTGACTTGTTGCATAAATATTCTGCAAAGCAAAGATACCAGTGACTTAGCTTTAGAAAAAATACATTTTTATAATCAGCCCAATAGGTTTTATGCTAACATATGGCTGAGGATAAATATGATAAAAAAGTAGTAGCAATAACTTTATGTCAAAGCGGGGCTTAGAGATAATATAAAATAAGTGATCTGTGTTACAGGGCATAGGCTGAGGTAAATTGATGTAAAAGTCTTTTTTAGGGGTTTAGTGCTGGCATGATGGTGAAGGATTAATCATAACTTTATATACTAACTTAAATGGACATCAGGCCTTGATACATGTGGCAATTTTTTGTCAATGTTTCAGCCCAATAAAGTTAATAACATTTTAGACTATATATTGACATTTCTTAGTGTCTATATTAATCAAAACTTTGGTCTAGTTATTAGTTAGATATAGATTAAGTAAATATAGCTTTGTTCTTATGGATGGTTGTCAAATTACAAAAGCTGGTAACAAAGATAGCTCTTTTGTGAAAAAAAGTGTGCATAATCCCATTATTCTTCAGAAAGGTGTTCAGGTGGATTGTTTGCTAAAACTACTATATTTTAGACTATATTTCATTTACCTCAAACTCCAAGTTAACGGACCATCAATCTATGGATTCATATTCACTTTCTGGGAGCTTATATCAAAAGATGAGGAAGTTTGATAACACCTTTTCATCCATAATATCATGTGATAAGTTATGATTATAGGTCATTAACTCCACTTCAATGGGTAGTCCTTCATATAGGGTCAGTGTGGAGTCTGTTATCCAAACATGCGAGATTTTTTTAACATTTGCTAATGTTGCTTCACCCTTCTGATAGTCCATTAGACCTAAAATAACCACTAGCACCATATCAATATTTTCATCCTCCCTTTTGTCAACCAACGCCAACACATTAGTTGTCTTAGTTAGAGACTATTGTCTAGTAAAAAAAATGGATCAAGATATAAGAAAAATAATTAAAAAAAGTTTGGTGTTGGTTTATCTTATAGGATTCAAACTTCTTATCTTAAAGACTGATTACAGAATTTTTTAAATTCTTAGTGCTTAATCTAGATGTGGACGGATTTTAAATCTGTTACCAGGTTTGATGAGGAATATCCTTTATCATGTTTTGATTGTGATGGCTCTGTACTTGCTCTAGAAAATTTATCATACTACTTCATTAAGTTATCAAATGTGTATTTCTTATTTTTAATCATCAGTAGCTTTCTCTTCACTTGTAAAGCTAGTTTGAGTTTTTTCATAACTATTTTTTGGAGAGAAGCCACTAGTTACGAGAGTAAGTCCTAATTTGGGATAATGAAACAATCTTGATCTTAAATATCTGGTATTATGGAAGTTTATTTTAATGGAGTGAACAGGCAAGTATTAATGAATGAGTGAGGAACTTGTTTCAAAGCCATCATGCAGCCCATGATGCACTTTGTGTCTCATCACAAGTAGTTGTCCTCTTCAATAGAAATAAACAATTCTCTAAATATGTAAGGAGTCAGTTCTGCATATTAAAAGTTGAAATATCCAGGTAGCCAAATGATCTGGGGATGCATAATGTTTTTAGTTGATTAAATAGTGAAGTTTAACCTCCAGCTGCTACAGTTAGACAATTTTGAAATTTCTTGTACATAAATAATTCTTGGATGAAATTAACTTCTGAGGTTTATAAACTAATCAAAGAGGGTTTACTGATTCATTTTTACTTTATAAGATTTCTTATTTATTGTGTTGATTTTAAACTTAGGGATAATTTTACACATGAGGAAGGTTGAGGAAAACAAAACCATAAAGGGTATGAGAGTGTGGCTTTACCAGATAGGGTCAATCTCACTTATGGCTCTGTAGCAGCTCCTCAAAGTGCTGATATAAAGATGCAGAACTTAATTTAATGTTATGATCAGGTTTTCTCTAGTCTGCAACAAATAAATCTTGCAAGAGAAGCCAAGCTGCAGTCTCCAATGCTGATACTACACAGTAAAATAAGTAATCCTGCTCTTTATATTAAAAGGTAACGTTAAGCTATATCATGTAAGATGGTGATCAAATGTTTGTTAAAAAGTTCCATCAGTCATGTTGACATGGGATAGAGAAGCTAAAGCCTGTTCTAATTCAATATCCTTATACAAGTTGCTATTCCTGTATATAACAAAAACATTTAGATAAACTGTATACTTTTTAACTATATTATTGCAAAATTAAAAGTAAGTTAGATGATCTAACATGCTATCCTGTAATTTAGATTCTGGAGAAATTATTAGAACTCTAATATATTTGGAAAGCTAAAACAATGCAAAAATAATTTATGTTCAAATTTAACTTAAATTAATCTTATCATGTTTTGAACCTAAATTTATACAACATTTTATAGTTTTTATGATCTAATCTTCGCGTTTGGATTGTCAACCTAAGTTGATTTACCTAATAGTTTATTTGAATTTTGAATACAAACTAAAGTATCTTTTGTTTACTTTTGGCTCATGAATGAACCTGAGATCTCCTTTTTCATACCCTTGTTGGTTGACTTAAAATGTAAGGACCATATGGCGATTAAGTAGGATCTTGACCATTATACTGATAACCATGATTTGAGATACACCCTTGATGTCAATCACCACTTAAAGATGAGAGATCATACCATATCCTCATGCAGATGATCTGCCACTCACACGCTGCAGAGGAAGTAGTAACTATAGAAAATGTAAGCTACTCAAACAAGAGATGCTAAAACCATCTAGGAACCATTGAACCTCCCCAGTGTTGATAGTAAAAATAAGGATAAAACCAATCAGGTCATTATATTCTACTATATTTTAATACCATAAAAAGGATTGTTACCCCCTGCTGCAAATCAATGATGAACTGCATCTTTTGGGAGGCGCAAATTATCTATCAACATTGTGCTAGTCTCTAGAAAAATATAGTTTCCTGAAGCTGAAAAAGAGATATGTGAGATAATAATCTCCCAGGGCTTGTTTATCCTACTTGAATGCCTAAGGGCTTTATAATGGCACAAAATATTGCAAGCGATGGACACCATTCTCAGAGATCTCAAATGTGCTATCTCCCTGTATTCTTGGATGACTTAAAATGTGCTATCAAAAGTTTCAAAGAACACTTGAAGCACTAATAAGTAGAGTTCCTCTGGAACGCCACTGCTTATATCTGAAGATAAAACCCTAGAAAAGTAGCTCCTTTGACTAGTTAGAGTACATTGGCTTTAGATGACATAGAGGCTACAACTTCACCTTCCAAGGTTAAATTCAAAAAACAAATGGATGTGCCCATTAATAAATGCTTCTTACATGGAGTCCTTGCAATGGTCAGATACTATCAGAGGCTTTTTCTAAGATTAGATGCATCAATGAGTTACTTTCATAATCCTAGTTGAGAGTTTTCTGTTTATGTGAATAATAACTCCATAGTGTCTTTATAACCTTATTTGGTGTTAATTGGTGCTCTGGTTCTATAATACCCTGATTATAAGAAAGAATCTATAGTACAGAATGACGCATCCCTTTTCACTAATTAAAAAGTAAATTCTAATTGGTTGATAATGGTATGAAACATCTGGTTGCTTATTGTAGTCAGAAACTAAACTTTCATTCATGATATCACGCTGTCACCAAATGGAAGTTCCTATCTAAGATTCATGATACATAAATAGTATTGGTTTTATCTACATAGGTAAAAATAAGTTATGATTGATCATGAATTGGTACGCTGATTGCAAAACCTTTAAGAGCGGAAGGTCATCTAGCGCACTGGGTTCATTAATTTCAGTTTTACTGCTTTGACATAATTCACCCCAGGTGTTAAACAATATGATATGGTTTTTATTGCAGTCACTAACTGTATCATGACAATGGATCTCATTGAAATGATGTATGATAATATTATCATCAGTAAATTGCTCTAATAGCCTTAGCTAATAGTGCAAGAAATGGATGAAATACAAACAAATATCTTTGGAAGAATGCTGAACTATTTAAGAATTTTGCGGAGTTAACCTAATTTTCCCTAGACTATTGAGTTGACCAAACATCATCAACAACACACACAAGGCAGTAGGAGATGAAGGGTTATGCAAGAAAATTAATGATCTGAAACCTTGTTACTAATAAGAAAGCATGATTTTTGATAACTTGGAAAGGATCTCATTCTGTCATCAGTGTCAGGTGGAAGCCTCAACTTGTAAAAACACATCCTATCACGTAATAAATACAATTTGCGTGTCACACCGTATCTACTCATGTCCTAGGTCCTCTGAAGGCTAACACAGGACATGCTATATACTTTGTAGTAGCTATATATTAGTTAATGAAGCGGGTGGAATCATGAGCTGTTTAAGACTTAAGCGCAGTAACTGCCAATGGATTTACCATGGAGTGTATTATAAACAACATGTTTGCCCATAGTTAATTCTCACTGTTAATGAGACCAACATTACGTTCATTTCATAACCGTTAAATGATCTGATATAGATCTGTGGAATCTTAGATACCCTATCACCCTGAGTCAAACATAACCATTTAGTCAGTTTATAGTAACTTTTTGAACATCATCCAAAAGATTGCGGTTTATTAGCCTTAATAATAGAGTTCACTTCAAACTAAGTCCATTTTTTCATAAAATATCAGTTGTCATTCAGCAACTAGAGAGAACTCACTATAACTATAGTAAAGAAGGCATCCAGACTAGCCACTAATGCTATATTTTGTGTGGAAGTTACCGCTGGAGTGGAACCACAGCAATACTTAGCAGATATAACTTCTAAACTAATCAAACTTCGAATCAATGCTAATTCAAATCCTAATGAAGAAGTTAAAGACCATAAACTCCAACATATAGCGATTTCTGAGCAGCCACAATTTGATACAGGAGGGTATGTGCTGTATCACAATAATTGTGGCTTTGAATGAAAAACAAACTAAAAATATATACTTGACCCTTTGAATTGATAAAGAAACATCTTTTAATGCATATTTGTCAGAAAACACATATATATGAGCGTCTTGTCAATAGGGTCCACATCAAGTTTTTTTGTCCATATAATTATAGTTAAAAAATAAGAATAGAAGAAAATGTGATAATAGTATTACTCTTAATAAGTAACAAGTAGACCTAGTTTATTTAACTTTGATAAGCAATACAACTTTGTTTTTGTTCCTTTGAGGGATCATCATACTACATGTTCCTGGTTATCTTCTTTGTTGCCATAGTTTCTTTTTTAATCACTTATCATAACAAACACCATCACAATGAGCGCCCTAGAAGAAGGGATTATCGAGATTTTGACTGCTCCAATTACTGTGACCTACTTGAGCGCTGGCTCAGACTTGATCTCTGGAGATGGAGAGACTTGATCTAATCTAAGTAAAGGGTTTCAGCTTATAGGAAGAGAACCCTTCAGGTGGGTTGATGGATGAGTGAGGATTGGGGGCCCTTGGCCTAAGATGGTGAAGAGTCAAGTTAGAAAGATTTTGATTGACATGGACACACATCTGGGAAACTATGAGGAGGCAAAGTAGACATAACCACTGACAGTTGCGCGAGATCTAGGTGTATGTTATGAAAGGATAAATAAATGAAATGCATTAAAAGAGAGACATTTTATCCTTGAAGCAGACATAAGGATACTCTTTATGCCAAACATTCTACCAGAAAATTAGTTTATGCTGGGATAGTCAAGAGGTAAAGTCGCTGTCATAGAGCAGGCCTTCCACTGTATTCCTCAACTTCTGCTCAAATATAATCTATTTTAGGGAGAGGTCCAACTTGCAGGCAGAAGAACTATAGATTGACTATGAGGCACATCAGTGGAAGATATCTACCCGGATTATTATTGTCTGAGGCTTGGAAAGTGGCAGATAAGCCTGCACGAATGTATTTGAGTCAATTGTCCTGAAAATTGACGCTTATTAAATGGTAGTACTTTGGTCCACCTAGGGACTCACCTTACCAACTAATCAATACCAGCACACAAAAAGTAGCAGCTGGTACATGATTTAAATCAGAGAAATGACCTGTATTCATTGCATTTACAGATGATAAAATACTCTAACTATGAGAAGCACGGCTTTTAAGACATTTAGAGCTTGTCAGTGCACCCCACATAGCCAAAATGGGATAAAATATTTCCAATAGTATCCCGCAAGCATACCAGTTAGCATATTCACTCTGGGAGGAGCCCTCTATGATAAGTTGACATATGCGATCACATTTGACATTTAAGTTTCACTAATGTTGGGATTTTCAACTTGCACATATCTAATTTCTGTCTTCATTATACCAGTGGTTCAATTAAGAGGAGAATTGATGGGTTAGTGGCTGCATTAATGATGCTTCTGACATGTTAGTTCTATTACAATAAGAGAAGTTTCCTAAGAAGAATTTAAAGCTCAGTCAAAGGCAGAAAAGTGTCAAAAGACTATGGCTGATCATTAATCTTAATTAATCAGATAGATCTGATATAATTGATCCACTAAAAGAAATTACCATTAAAATATATTAGGAGTATTGGAGCTCTGGAAAATCATTTTTTAACTGAGGTAAGCCGACCAGGGGATGGACATTACCGAATATACATAAAACTAAGGAAATAACTGACAAATATAAAAATGGGCACCCCAGGGTACTCAAGTTACCCCTGTTGCCAGCTGGACTGCCAGGTATGGGGGGTTAGTGCGCTACTCCGATGGGGTTTCCCCTGCTATGGAACAGGTGTGAAGGAAAGGGTCTGTGTGGAGGAACCAGAGTGGGAACCATGATTCTATGAGCGCTTTTTGCCTTGGTCTCATATATCCATAGAGCCAGGATTGGAAGTGCTCCAGTAAGTGGACATGAAGTCTGTTAATAACCCCATGAATGGTTGGGACCGTGCCCTTGAATGCATCTAATGCAATTGTGTGGATTGTCCACATTGCAATGGGTATTATTAGGGAATGGAGGGTAGATGGGATTGGTGACTCGATCTGGAGTGTGAAGATGCTCTTTGATATCGAGAATTCCTGTTCATTTTGGATCTTAAGCAGGCGTGCGACTTCCTGCCATATAGCTTTGGCTGGGGGGCATGTTTCTAGGCGGTGATGTAAGGATCCCTCCCCTCCACATACTGCACATGTTTTGTGGAGGGAGTTGGAACGGTCCGCCGTCCTATAGGTCCTTCTCAGACAGCACCAGGCGTTTACTCTTATACTTGGCTGTAGGAGTGGGTGGTGAGTCATTTTCCACACTGCCTTCTGTGTGGTTAAATCATAGGGAATGTCCAACATATCCAGGTATTCTATCCTAGCTATGTTTGGGGTTGTTGCGAATATATCTCTCTGGGGGTGGTTTTCTGGGTTTCTTGATTTGAATTGGGGGCTGGGTCGTCCCCTTCACTGTATAGTACCCATGTTCTCTATGGTCCATCTTATATGGCGGATAGTTCGGAGGATATGTTTGAAATGAGGGGAGGTTCCATGAAGACCCGTTGCAGTAGGATGTTTGGCAAGGTATGTAAGTAGTCTGGGTGGTTTATATGGGTTGATTGATTTGAGCGCCTGTGCAAAGTTAGTCCTTGATGCTCTGGACCAATGTTGTTGCAGGAGGTCTGGAGCAAGGACTTCCTTTATTCAGGTACCTAGGATGTGATTAGCGTGGCTCTCAAAATCTATTAGTCCCATGCCTCCGCTTGAGCGTGGGCCAAATAGTGTTTCCATCCGTATAGGAGGGTGAGAGCCAGGCCACAGCCAGCCCTGGATAAGCGCGCGGATTGAGGTTATAAATGTAGGTGAGAAGGCTATTGCGTGGGCCTGGTACCACAGTATTGGGAGGATGAGCGAGTTAGCAACTGTAACTCGTCCTGTTAGTCCTGGGGTTCTTCCTTTGAGGGAGGCGACGCGTTTGGATACCCGTTGTAACAGGTTACTTTCCATTGTCTCATTAGCATATCCCCCTGATTCTAGCCAGATTCCAAGGTGTCAGACAGGAGTGGTGGTGGGAGGTGTTGCAAAGGGTAAAATGATTGGGTTTTTTTTGTGTGTTGGTATGAGGTTCTGATGTTGTGGCCCAATTGTTTGTGTATTTGCCTAAGAGGATGATTTCTGTCTTCCTTTTGTTGAGCAATGCATTGCTCACCTTGGAGTATTCCTCTAGAGTGTATTCCAGATGTCGGGCATCTTCATTGTTTGCTATACCTGCTACGCAGTCATCCGCAAAGGCCAGTATCTTGACTGTTGGTTGTCCTTGTGCGGTTATCCCCATGAGACGTGAGTCAGTTACTCAGAGGAGTGGGTCAAAGCTGAAATTGTATAGCAGTGAGCTGAGGTGATCCCCTTGTTTGAGCCCTCTGTGTGGTTTAATCTTGTTCGTTAGGAATCCAGGACCGCTTACAGCTATGGTTGCAGATCTGTTAGGAGCATCGCCCATTTTATGAATCTTGGTGGGAGTTTGAATGCATGTAGACATTCTTTTAGGTATGGCCAGCTAACACGGTCATACGCCTTTTCCTGATCCAAGAAGACCAGGGCACCAGTTTCTTTGGATTGGCAAATGTTTGCAACAGGGTGAATGTTGTTCCAGATTGAACGCCCTATTATAAACCCAAACTGGTTGGGTGATAGGACGTCAGATGCAATTGCGCCTAATCTAGCTGCTAAAATTTTTGTTAGAATTTTTGTGTCAATGTTGGAGAGTGCAATTGGGCGCCAGTTGGCCAGGTCCAACTTGTCACCCTTTTTATACAAGGTTATAACGTAGGATTCATGGCCTCCTGGTAATAGGCGTGTTTCCAATAAGCTCTGGTTCATAGACGCCAATAGGAGGGGGGCGATTTGTTGAAAATATTTTTTGTAAAATTCGTAGGGTATCCCATCAGGCCCTGGGCATTTCCTACGTGGTGCACCGCGAATTGTCTCCCAAAGCTCCTGTGTAATTAGGGATAGTATATTGTAATTTGGTGGTGTACTTTGTATCTCGGCAGTTTGTATAAACTCTTTAATTTTTTGTGAATCTGTTGGCGTTTCACAATATGATTCGGTGTAATAGTGATGTACTTCCGCCTTGACCTCCTCAGGGTTGGTTGCCACAGTGCCATTGGTCTTGCAGACCTGTGTGCATGCAGGCTGGTTTCCATGGGAGTGGAATTGGCGGAAAAAGTATGTTAAACAGGTTTCACCTTCCTTTATAAACTTACCTTTGTTCAATACTTTGATTCTGTGTTAGTGTTCGAAGATGAGGTTGTTAAGTTGGGCAGAAATTTCTGCCCATTTGCATCCCCAGTTAGGGCTATAGCCAGATCTGAGAGTATTTATTTCCAGGTGGTCTAGTTTCACCAATGTACGCTTGATTGTGGCCGTGTCCGCGGTGTACTTATATGATGCAATATGTCAGGTTTTGTTGATTAAATCCTTTTTGATATTTTACCATGTTCTGATGGGATCCAAAGTGAATGGGGCTGTGAATTCTGGGTTCGTAGCCTCGTTTTTGACCCAGTCAGATATCTTGGGCAATTTTATATTTTCTGGGTGAAGCTTTCTCCAAGGTGACACCTGTGTGTGGGATTGGGTTGGCACTAACTGCACCGTAACCAATTGGTGGTCAGAAAAAAGATCTTTTTTGTTGTAAATTTGGAGATTCTTGAGTGGTGGGATTGCGGGATGAGGATGTGGACAATGCGACTCATCAATATGAGTGCTCCCTCACGTATGTTGGGCTGCGTCATGTGGGGAAGGAGTGGTAAATTGGGGGGGGAAGAGCATCCTGTAAGCCAAGAGATGCCTTCATTGTGCAATATTCAATGTATCCAGGTGGGTATCCCCTGGGATTAGGCCATTGATCCGTATCAGGGTTATCCCAGCAGTTTAAATCGCCTAACATAATGGTATCTGGTGGGAGGGTGAGAGTAGGAATGTTTTCAAAAAATTGTTTTCTCTCAGTTGCAGTGCACTGTGCATATATACATGCTATTGAAATTATTTCCTCTTGGCATGTGATTGTTGCTACCAAGACTCAACCATGCAAGTGTGATGACAAATTTGTAATTTTAAATTTTTTTGTTGTTTTGGACAATTACCCCACAGTGAGACGTCTATACTGATTGTGATGGTGCGACCCTGGTTATCCAGGATTCTTCTTCCCCTTGTAGAAAGTGGGTTTCTTGGATGGCCAAGATGTCTACAAGAGGTTTTCACAGGAATTCCAGCTTTTTGGCTTGGGACATATGAGCCCTGGCTCCCACGATGTTAAGCGTCCCTATTGACACTTAGGTGCCCGTGGCACCTCAGGAGCAGTTGGGAGGGCCCTCTGGCCATATCCCACCATGGCTCATTCTGGCCATGCTCCACATCTGTACTCCAACTCTTTCACTGCCATTGTTGGTTCCCTTGATCTGACCCAATTAGTCACAGGAATTACAGTTTTTGCATTTGCATCAACCTTTCCCGCACAGGTCTCATGTTGATTTGATGCAGATTGTTGATTGGATTTTGTATTTTTGAGGTACAACTTTGGTGAATTGTGCACCACATTTTCGCCCAACTTGCAGTTGCATTGCTCCTCAGTATGTGCATGACTGATGTCGCTTTGTGACTCAGTCAGGTTACTGTGAAAATTTTCGACCTGGGCATATTGTTCTGATTGTTTGGTTCGGTGAATATCCAAAATATCCTCCCGAATTTGTCTGGGGTTAATGGCGGACTCCGCGTGTGCTGCCGCTTCAGCTGCTGCTCACTTGCGGGCTTTTTGTGCCACTTTACGTTGTTTGCTTGTAACTGGGTCCACGAGGGAGTATAGTCCATCTTCACCCCAGCGGAATGTGTGGTGACCATCAGTCATTTTAGCGAAGTTTTTATTATCTTCATCCATTGCTTCCTCACAATAGTCAAATTTCCATTAATCCCTCTTTCACAGGGCATGCGTGTTCCTTGTGGCCCAGTGAGCCACAGTGGTTGCAAATGGGCGGTGCGCGTTCCGGTGTAACTCAGAATGCGGCTGACTGGCCCCCATCTGCAAAGTGAAATTCTGCTGTATGGGGAATTCTGGATAAGTCCTCTTCCACTTATGGGAAGGGATTGATTACAGCGATAGCTTTGCCTGTGCACAAGTTGGGCTTCAGGCGAAATCGCTGTAATTCAAGTTGCTGAATTTCTCCGTAGGCCACAAGACCTTTGCTGAGCTCCTCCTTGAATACCTTACGAGGAAGGTTGGTGGGGAGCAAGTCAAAAGAGATGAACAAAGTTATCACTTTGTTCCATCTGGTGCGCGCGGTGCGCACAATTTTTTTGCCCTCAGGGAGGGCAAATTCCACACAGACTTTTGCTGCAGCATCGGCTTCATCAGCTGTTTCAAAACCAATATTGATTCAGCCATGGCCCATGTTGTTGGTGGCTACATACACCGCGTGAGGGAAAAGTGAGGGCTGTGCCTCACATGTTTTCTCCCACAGGGTCAGTGACTCATCCCCAAGGAAGCGTCTAATCCCATGCTCCACCTTTGACAAGGGTTGGTTGAACTGAATGTACATATATTGCACGTGCTTTACAGTGAATACCATAAACCCAGACAGTGTCTGAGTTTGCAATTTCTTTGCGGATTAAATTCCTGGTCCCCCTCGAGGGCGTTTCTTGCCCTTAGTTGCACCATTAAGTGCACCGCTCATCGCGACGCTCGCCCATGTTATATTATTTTTATTGATGAAGTCGCCCATCTTTCCTGTGTGTGATTATCCAAATTTTCTGTTCAAATTGAATCATAGTAACTAAAGTGATTGTTATGAAGAAAATAAGCTGCTCTGGAAAATCATTCTAATGTGATTATTGTTAATTAAAGTTTTTAGGTAATAAATAGTGAGGGTCTTATTGCAAGTTTCCTCATCAATTTGACCTAATCAATGAAAGTTAGATGGGATTTTATCCAGAGAATATGTATCCTGGTGTAGAGCTATGCAAATCATAAGCTCCAAAAACTATTTGATGTGGTGATTGGATAGGAGGTCTGTTATAAAATAGCTAACTAATATATAACTTATTATGACACTAATATATAAGAATTTAGGAAAATCTAGAATAAAGTGTAAAAGTAGTAGTATCTCTATAAGAGAAAGGCAGTGTGATTCTGCTAAGAAATAAAGATCTCTCTATATTTTAGTTACTAAGTATTGTTGTGCATTTAAGGTTTTCTTTCTGCTCAATATCACTTTTTAGTGAATTTTACAAAAATGTTTAATCTTACCACCGCCATCTGGCCACATCCATTTTGCTGTTGAAGCTCTTGGAGCCACCGCCTGCAGCTCAAGTGTGGGGTAGCGGTGATCCACCACCTAGCGTTTTCCACCCTGAAGTCAAATGCGTTTGCACGGGTTCTTATAGCCTGCCAACCTCTACCAGCCATTTTATCCCCACTTGGGACTTACCACTCCACCTTGCATGCATCCACCTTCTCGCCCCCATCCTCTTGCCCTCCCTCATTCCATGATCCATTTTGGTCTAAGTGTTGAATACAGGCATTTATTACCATACGCTGACAAGGCAATTATTAAACTTGCCACTGCTGCTTTTGTACAGGCTAGCTTTATCAACTTCCGCTTATTTAAGGGCTATTTGTACATTGGCTTCCAGATGGAGGAGGATGCTTCAGCAGCGGCTTCTACTCTCCTTGTTTACAAAAACTTCTATACCCACTACCCATACTCGCCTTCCTTCAGACACCACAATGGTGGTGTCCTTTGCGTCCCTCCTTCCCACCTCCCACCCCAAGTTTTATATGATCAATTGATGGCGGGGCTTCTGGCTTATGATACTTAGCCCAACCTCATGTTCACTGTTCCCTATGATGCAGAGTGCCTTGCTGCCCCTCGCGCAACTGCCACCATAATACCACACCACCCTGTCATAGCCCAACAAATTCCCCCCATGCTTATATTGCAGCGGCGCCTGAGCACTTTTTGGGCTCATGTGGATAATGGTCGCCAGATATTTTTCCTCTGCTTAAGGTTTGACCAATCTAAAAAAATCCTGCCCCTGAGCCACTTCCTCTGATGCAGCTTCTGAGACCTATTTAGCGGATTCCAAATGGGATGTTTTGTTGCCCCTCCCACTCAACGTTCTCGTTTGATGGGCCAGAGTGGGAAATCAGTCCACACCAAAATTAACCACCCACATTAACCCACCCAATTACACCCCCACCAATCAGAGTCAGTTTTGGACCACCACTAACACCCAAGCAGCCCATTCAACTATTACCCACCTGAATTTGTCATCCACTATTCTCATGAACCAAAATCCATGGGACCTATTGGCTGAGTTTGACAAATCAGGTAAAGTTATCATGAATGAGAATACGGAGAACCTATCAACCAGTTTAATTATGGTTGGGGTGATTTTTACAATTCTGATTTTGACAAAATCCTATCCCCCAAACATTTCACTTCTAAACCCAATGCCACCCCTACCAAAGTGACCACCAGCTAGCCTTAGCAGCAGTGTCCTCACCCCATTTCTTAAACCTCCGCAAAGCAGTGGCCCAATCAGTTTATCAATTCATGAAGGGCTGACCACACTCACCTTCCCCCTGATTTCCCCAAAGCAGCAAAAAACTAAATCACCAATTTTCTTAATGAAGCTGAAGCCGCTGTCATTGTAAGTCCCAGGGAACGTCCCCTGGCAGTTGATCGGGCCATTTTTCCATTCCCAAGTAAGAAGACACACAAGAGGATAGTGGTACCTCTCATTACTCAGGGCGATCTCGCTCACATAGTAGATGAGCGGTGGGTAACAGCTCTTCCGCTTTGGATCCACCCCCAGTACCCACACTCACCTTGGCAGAGCTGTTATATGGAATTAGTGAAATCTGCGCCAAGATTGTCAAATTGAAATCAGTCAGATCTAATTTAAGTGGCACTTGGGCTGATGCTCAGATCTCAAATGGCTGGAAAGGCATGAATACTGAGGTATCAGCCTGAACGGCTGATGGTTCCAATTCAATTAAAATGTCAATCAAACAAATCACCTTCCTACCAAAGTCATCAGGGATCATCCTCGACAGCCAGGCTATAGCATTGGTTGCCATCAATGATGGTTTGAAGTCCCATGTTGACAATTTGGGCGTTGCGGCTGATGTGATGCCTCTGACCAAATGAACGGCCCAGCAACTGAGCGCGGCCAGGTTGGGCGTCCCAAACCCGTTCCCAACCAAATGGGCCCACCCCTATGTGACGGCCTTGGGGGATTCCTGTCGCTCATCAGGCCAAATGCCATTGTGCCAACCATCAGTAACATAGACAAGCCTCAGTTTGGACGTTCGAGGTCAAACTGACAGCAAATCAGCCCACCACCAAATTTTTTGATGTCAGTTCCCAAGGAACAAACCCACCCATTCCCGAATAATTTGCCTTTTAGGTCAAAATTGAGGGTCCCAATCCCCGCTTGTCACTCAACCCAATCAACCACTATATAATCAGTTGCATAGCACCGAGAAAATTGTTGGTCAATTTTCTTCCTTTTCCTTCAATAAAAATTTTGCCAAAAAATCAAACAATTTTTCTATTGTATTACTCTTTCTGACCACATCCCTGATGGCGTTTCCCTGGTGGCCTGTCAGTCCATATACTGAATGAGCTCTACCAGTACTTATGGTCACAATGGCCCCCTCTGTCATCAATTGAATTCAGTGAGTCCAATATTTTTGGCTATACAACCCCGTTATCATGAACTTCCGGCAAAAGTACATGGGAATACAGTGGCCTTATGTCCACCAATTGCAAGAGAGAATCCTCCTCCTTATCTCCCCGTTTGAAATGACCCCATATGCTGATGAACTTATTGAAACTATCTCTATGATCCCACCCCCTGCAGCAAGGCCCCCTGGGTCAGGAGTGGGCTCATTGTGGTTCATCATCAGGATCATACTCACTGTTGTGTACACCAACAATTCATCATTTCCCAATGCCTGGCTCCATATCAAGTCATTTGGTTGACAATGCCTCTGGCATTCTGGCTTGCTTTTTGGGTGCTTATGCATCCCGACCGGCAGGATGGTCTAAACTTCTTCTGCCATTTCCATGACATAATCGACCAACCATTATTCCCAGCCACTTCCCCCATGTTCTTTGAACTGGGCGCTGCAGTGGTTACTCTTTACCAAATTAATATACAATCAGTAGTTTGCTGTTTGCTGTTTAATGTTTGTTTGGTCTCTTTCCGATTTTGGAAGAAGTATCCGCTCTAACCATCTAGTACTAAAAAAAAAAAAAAAAAAAAGAAGTATCCGCTCTACCTTGGGAAATCTTCTTCAATCCACCCAAGCTGCGCGGATTGCACATCCTCCCCCTTCCACTAGCCCAGAGGTAAGCTTGAGTGTCCCCTCCTGGGAGATTGCCAACCAAGTTCTTGACGCGCTCGCCAAGTTGAAAATGCATACAGCAATTGCGCTTAATAACGCTTCCACGTTATCCCATGCTCAACAAGGGCTTGCATTGTTAGACGCTGTAAATGGTGATGCCCACCATTGGGTGAGAGGTCTTTTGCGCCATTCCTCACAATCAGGCGACTCCACCCCAGTGATGGCTGTCATGTTGGCTGCCCTGAAACCCCCTGTGTCACAATTGAACCACCTATTCAGACTGATCTATGCCATGGCCAAAGCCCTAGCTTGGTTTCTTTGATTTCTACCTTTTGTGAACTGGCCCCAGTGTCAGGTCTATCTATTGATATGCTTCAGGCAGTCTTTAGATTTGGCTTGGATTTGGGTTCCGCTCATCACAAGGTCTGGTCCACCATCCCAGGGTCAGTAGATCAAATATGTGCCACCGCAACTACCATCAACGCCTTACCCCGCCATGTTATCCATTATCAGAAGGCAAATTTCTTGATTGGGTTACCCAAAGTAGATGCAGATGACGCGCCTATATCCAAATTAGTGGTAGATCTGGGTACCAATCTTGCCATAACCCCCAAGTCTGAGTTGGCGGATACAGAGTTACCTATTAATGAATCTTTTCAAGCCCTGATGGAGAAAGTTGTTTCCCCTGCCCTCGTACTTCCAATTTTTGCTCTGGCAAAGGACCCCAACCTTACCCCTGATATGCCAGTTATTTTTTCAGTCGCAAATGAGTCAGTCAAATCTTCCAATAAACAAAGCTTCACTTATTTCCTATTGCCTATGAAGATCAGTGTCAGCTCGCATCATGTCTCCTTCAAAGCCCTGGTGGATACTGGAGCTGTGGGAAACTTCATGAGTGTCAAGTTGGCACAACAATTAGAACTGGAAATGGATGCAGGCCCCTCAGTGATGGTGGCCTCATCTGCTTCCCAGCCCTCGTATTTCGTTTGCTGGCCAGTACCTTTTTCAATCCACCAGTTCAGCTTCTGCGATCGTTTTTTGGCCATGCCAAACTTGGTGTTTCCGGTGATCTTAGGTGTGGGATGGTGGCATCAACAACATGCTAAGATTCATTTTGATTCTAATATGTTGTCATTTACCAATTATCATCTGGAGGGATAATTCCCTTTGATTGACACCCTCAAGATGATACAAGGAACCAGCTCTATCACTACCATATTCACTTCTGCGGGCATCCTGGCCAATTTCCCCAAGAGCTTAATGCACTATTAAAGAATCTTTGACATGGAAAAGGCGGATCGCCTGCTTAAGCACACTAGTTTTGATTGTGGGTTTTGAACAACCGTGGAGTTGGTGAACATCAACTGCCCGTTGTATCCCCATACAGCGGAGGAAGAAGTTGCACTCAACACCTGGTTGGACGATATGTTGAAAAAGGTTGGTTGTTCAAGGAGACCTCACCCGTCGCCTCCCCCGTTGTTTTCACCAACAAAGTGGATGGTTCTCTCCGTCCCTGCATGGATTACGGTCATTTGAATAAAATGACGGTTTCTGATCCCTACCCCTTGCCTCTGGAGCAGACAATCAGCCAGGCAATCGCAAAATCCCGTGTGTTCTCTAATTTGGATCTATTGAACGCCTTCAACCAAATTTGGGTAATGGAAGGGCAGGAATGGTCAACAGCGATCTAGACGAAGCGCGGCATTTTCCAATTTTGTGTAATGCCCTTTGGGCTGAAGATGCTCCCACTACATTTCAACAGATGATCGACATTGTACTGGGTGACCTCCAGTTTACCTGTGCAGTTGCATGCATTGATGATATCCTGGTTCACTCCCCAACTCCCAAACAACACGCTACTGACTTGGAGGCAGTGGTGTTCGCCTTTCATAAGGCAGGTTTGTTCCTCAAACCTTCCAAGTGTGAGTTTTATAAGGAGGAGGTTACTTTCCTTGAGAACCTGGTTCTCAAAGATGGCCATGCAATCCCTCCTAACAAGCTAGATGCGATCCAAGAATGTCCAATTCTGACTACACAGAAACAACTTTGGAGTTTCTTGGGAACTATCATTTTCCTGAAAATGTTTCCCCGGCACTTTCCCAGCTGGCCACACCACTCCACCCCCTTACTGGGGAAAACATACCACTTTGTTGGATGCCCAAATGCCAGCAGGTGTTCAAATCGATCAAGGAGGTGTTTGTGTCTCTACCCATTTTGAAGCACGCTGATCCCACCAAACCGTATATTGTTGCATGTGATGCCTCATCAGTTGCAGTGGGAGCAGTGTTGCTTCAGGAGCACGATGGTTTATAACATCTAGTCGCTTACTTTTCCTGGAAGTTCACAGCCATGGAGCAGTCCTGGGCCATATATGACAAGGAATTAGTAGTTGTTGCATGGGCATTAACTCATTGGCAGTATCTGTTGCAGGGTGCCCGCCATGAATTAACGGTCTTCATGGATCACCAGGCCCTTTTGTATTTTCGCAAACCCCAAAAATTGGCGCATTGCCAGGCCCAAACCTATCAGGACCTGTTTAGTTTTAACTTTAAATATGAATTCATTAAAGGTGCGCTCAATGTACTTCCTGATTTCCTAAGCCGCAGCCCCGCCCACTGTCCCTTGGAACCAGAGGAAGTGGACCTCATTACCATTATTCCTGCCGCTAAAATCCTGTCAATAGTTCCCCCCATTGTTTCCTCCATCACTTTGGCTCCCGATGGCCCACTAGTGGCTCAGGTCTTAGCCAGTCAAATGGCCTGCCCTGAGGGCGTGGAGTTGGTCGAGCAGTTGGATCACTTGAGTCACAAACACTCCCTATACTCCTTAAAAGATGGACTCATTTACTTTCAGTCTCACATCTGGGTTCCCCCTCCTTCTGATTGGAGGTATTCTGCGCACATCATGATCCCCCACAGTTGGACATCCCAGTAACAAGAAATGCATCAATTTGATCAAGAGAACCTTCAACTGGGCGGGTCTGACAAAAGAGGTTCTGGCTTGGATCGCCAATTGTGTTACTTGTGCTAGGGCTAAGTCAGATTGCTCCAGCAAAAATGGCCTCCTGCACCCCTTACAGCAGGCGGAGGGCCCATGGACCTCGGTGTCCATGGATTTTATTGTTGAACTCCCCTGTTCTAATGGGTTCACAGCAGTGATGGTAGTGGTGGATCGTTTCACAAAATTTTTCCCTTTTTATACCTTGTACTTCCACAAGTACATCAGAAGAAACTGCCCGTCTTTTCATATGCTATGTGTTTTTGATGTTTGGTCTCCCCCAGGAGATCATCAGTGACTGGGGCTCACAGTTCACCGCGCAGTTTTAGAGTGAACTTCTATTGATCCTAAAAATATCCCCCTGTCACTCCATGGCATATCATCCTTAGTCTAACAGACAAGCTGAGCGGGTTAATCAAGTCCTCGAACAGTACCTGCGTTGCTATGCTGCAGCCACGCAGGATACTTGGGCCAGTAACTTGCCTCTCGCTCAATTTTCTTACAATAATGGGACCCACATGTCCACGGGGTTTTTCCTTATGAAGCAACTATGGCTATAATCCTTCATTTTCAGTTGGGCTGTGCTTGCAGCCTGAGGTTCAAGCTGCTGTGGACCATGCTGCCCATATCAGATCAACCCAAGCCCTAGTGTGGCAACACCTCACCAAAGCCATCGTTGACTACAAGTGGTTCATGGGATTGTAAGCATCTCCTGGGTCATGACTATATGGTGGGTTCCTACGTCATGCTCGATACCTGTCACTTAAGAATTCAGACTCCTTCCCATAAATTCGCCAGTAAACGCTTGGGTCCCCATTTGGTAAAGGAGGTATTGGGCAATGGGGCGTTCTGACTGAAGCTCCATGCGCATTGGAAGCAGAATCCTGTTTTCCATGTTTCCCAGCTGTCACCCTTTGAGGGTGCAATTCCCACAGAACTGGAACTGATCATTGTCAATAATGGGGAAGAGGACAAGGTAGAGGCTATCCTGGCATCCTGGAAGTCGCGACGTTCCATCCAATATCTAGTGGCCTGTAAAGGGTATCTGGCCTATGAAAATAGTTGGGTCAAGGCACGCGATTGTGCAAATTGTATGGACTTGGTCGAAGCATTCCATATATCCCACCCTGAGGCTCCCTGCCCCCCCCCAAAAAAAATTCGTGACAATTATGGCAATCAAGTTACCCAAGGCGCACAAGAATGTGGCTCTGGTGCAGTTTTCCGGTGAGGGTGCCCTTCCTTTGGAAAAAGGAAAGGGTAATGTAAGTCTTGAGGATCGTCACCCAGCTGTTGATTGGGCCATTTTCCCATTCCTGAGTAATAAGACACCAAAAAGGATGGTGGTACCTCTCATTACTCAGGGCGATCTCACTCACATAGTAGACGAGTGGTGGGTAACAGCTCTTCCACTTTGGATCCCACCCCCAGTACCCACACTCACCTCAGCAGAAATGTTACGATGAATTAGCAAAATCTGCACTGAGATTGTTGAATTGAAATCAGTTGGATCCAATTCAATTGGCAATTGAGCTGATGCTCAGATCTCAAATGGCCAGAAAGGCATGAAGACTGAGGTATCAACCCAAATGGCCAACAGTTCCAATTCAATAAAAATGTCAATTGAACAAATTCCTTTCCTACCAAAGTTGTTAGGGATCATCCTCGACAGCCAGGCTATATCAGACGCCATTGATGAGGGTTCAAAGTCCCTTGTTGACAATTTGGGCGTTGCGGCTGATGTGATGCTACTGACCAAACAAATGGCCCAGCAACTGAGCGCGGCCAGGTTGGGCGTCCCAAACCCGTTCCCAACCAAATGGGCCCACCCCTATGTGACGGCCTTGGGGGATTCCTGTCGCTCATCAGGCCAAATGCCATTGTGCCAACCATCAGTAACATAGACAAGCCTCAGTTTGGACGTTCGAGGTCAAACTGACAGCAAATCAGCCCACCACCAAATTTTTTGATGTCAGTTCCCAAGGAACAAACCCACCCATTCCCGAATAATTTGCCTTTTAGGTCAAAATTGAGGGTCCCAATCCCCGCTTGTCACTACCCCAATCAACCACTATATAATCAGTTGCATAGCACCGAGAAAATTGTTGGTCAATTTTCTTCCTTTTCCTTCAATAAAAATTTTGCCAAAAAATCAAACAATTTTTCTATTGTATTACTCTTTCTGACCACATCCCTGATGGCGTTTCCCTGGTGGCCTGTCAGTCCATATACTGAATGAGCTCTACCAGTACTTATGGTCACAATGGCCCCTCTGTCATCAATTGAATTCAGTGAGTCCAATATTTTTGGCTATACAACCCCGTTATCATGAACTTCCGGCAAAAGTACATGGGAATACAGTGGCCTTATGTCCACCAATTGCAAGAGAGAATCCTCCTCCTTATCTCCCCGTTTGAAATGACCCCATATGCTGATGAACTTATTGAAACTATCTCTATGATCCCACCCCTGCAGCAAGGCCCCCTGGGTCAGGAGTGGGCTCATTGTGGTTCATCATCGGGATCATACTCACTGTTGTGTACACCAACAATTCATCATTTCCCAATGCCTGGCTCCATATCAAGTCATTTGGTTGACAATGCCTCTGGCATTCTGGCTTGCTTTTTGGGTGCTTATGCATCCCAACCGGCAGGATGGTCTAAACTTCTTCTGCCGTTTCCATGACAGTCATACATGTAGCAAAACTAGCAGATTTTGACCAATCTGCTAAAATCAACCACCAAAGTATATCCAAATTTGCCCAACTCCTTGTGCCTATATTCAAGCTGAGCTTTACCTAGCGGAATTTGCTGAAGCTGTCCTCCAAGAAGATTATGAAAAAGAAAACTCATTTTTTACTAACATTCACCCACACCATGCTGATGCCCCAACGCCCTGGTTCTCCGATTTTGTTCATTGATACAACTATAATGATTCTGGCTTGAAGAAAATGCCTGTTGAAGAGCTTCCCGAACCCCCTCACCCTCTGCCATGGTGGGCTAGTATATTCTCCCCGCCTGGTTGGAGGTTCTGTTTTGGTTTTATTGTTTCGTTAGTTCATATGATTGATTCTTTTGCTTATTTAGTATCAGTAATGTCCATCCCCTGGTCAGTGTACCTTGAATCAATTTTAATTTTGTTGTGTAATTAGTTTGAGGGCCAGAAATCATCATATTGCTATCTCATTGTTTTAGTGGTACTTGGATTCTGTACAACTATCCGCAAGGTTCTTTACATTGTAAATGACATACTATAGATTTTTGATATGAACATTCTGAGATAAAATTCTTTGTAGATTCACTCTCCATTAAGGCTGTTGTACATAACCCCCTGTTACCTGATTAAAAGTTCAATTTCAAAATAGGTGTTCCCTTTTTTGTTCTTTTAGCAGATATTAGGTTTGATATTTTGAACTTATTTATATTCATTTAGGTCTGACTTTAAAATGGATCTACCAGATTGGGTATCAGCCCGTTGATGAATTCATAAATCGTCTATTGGTACTGTAATATAATGATGGCTGATGTACTCGGAAAATTGACCATCCAAATCCCATTGGAAGTACAATGCTCTCATTTCATCATCTCATCATACTAACTCAAATTCTCCAAAAGTATCTTAGTATATTTACTAAGAGTCTAGACTCTGATGAAACTTCATTAAGGTAATACGCGCCTTCAACAGTGTCTGCAGAGGTCCCCAGTACCAACAATTGCATTTAAAGTATATAATCCCTTTTATAACTCATAGTTATCTTCCATTGTACAAGTGAACCACTCCAGGGCATCTCTAGAAAGTAAAGAATTACTATATGAATTTCCTTGCTTTACTATTACAAACTGGGTGTAGGTTATAGACTGCATACCATTTATTGTAAGGCCTTCTTTTAACTGTTGCAAAGGATAATTTATTATCTAAAATACAGTAGTATAGGCGGTGGTCACATGGTTAGTTGCAATAAATATCTGTAACTGACTAAATCATGCCATTCTTTTAGGACCTGTCGCTTTGTAACAATTCATTAAGGGCTTCCACACTATAATTACATTATATTTTTTATTTTTATTTTTATTTTTATTTTTATTTGGGGAAGGCTGACAAGGGGATGGAAACATATGATAAGTAAACTAACATAACAAACATCAGCAAGAGGAGGACACCCCAGAGAAGCAAATGCTATCTCCTGTTGCCAGAGGGAACGCCAAGAAAAGGAAGGGGGCTACGTGTGTAGGGGCTTGGGCCACTATTGAGCACATATGTAGGAAGGGATCTGAAGCAATGAACCAAACAGGAAACCAGGATGAGATCAACTGGCGGCGACGGGTGGTAGGTACTCAAACATCCAATCTTGAAAGTGGTCTACAAAGGGCGACTGGAACTGGCGTACAGCTTCATGGAGGGTGGGAGTAGAGCCTGAGATAGCATCTAAGGCAACAGTGTGGATAGTCCACATAGCGATTGCAACCACTAAGTCATGGAGGGAAGGTGGTATAGGGTAAACCAAGGACAAGACGAAGATGTCCTTAGACATGCAGAAGTGCTGTGCCTGATCCTGGCGAAAGAGATACTGAACCTCACGCCAGATCACTTTTGAAGGAGTGCACTCTTCCAGGTGGTGAACCAAAGTTCCATACTGGACACACATGACGCAAGATGAGTGCAAAGCGTTAGAGCGCTTGGCAGTATGGTAGACCCATTTCAAGCAGCGCCACACATGGGAATGAATATGCGGCTGCAGAATAGGGTGGTGGGCATACTTCCAAATGGCTTTCTGGGTATTGATGGAGTAGGGGATGTCCAACATGTCCAAGTAGTCCACCCTGGCTATGACAGGGGTCCTCATGGGTATCACATTGTTCAGAATGTCTTGTCCTTGTACTTCTTGGGTGAACTGAAAAGTAGGGCGCCCCTCTGGCGGTGTGCCCACTGATGCAAATTCTCCACTCAGCGCTCTGCATGGAGAGGAGAATTCTTTTTAAGTAGGGCGACGTCCCATGTGGACCCGCAGTAGAAGGGTATGAGAAAAGGTACTTTAACAGAGAGTGGGGGTGGGTAGGATTGCTGAGGCCCTGGGCGCGGGAGAAGTTGGAGCAGGCTGCGCGGGACCAGTGCTGGGCTGAGACTGTTGGGTGGTGACTGCAGCAATCCAGGTGCCAATTATTTTTGCGGCGTGGACCTCATAGTTGATCAGGCCCATGCCACCACCATGGTGAGGGCCAAACATGACATCCAGGCACACTGGCAGTAGGCGGCCTAACCAAAGCCACCCTTGCAGAAGGGCGTTTAATGGCTTGAAGAAACCAGGGGAAAAAGTGATGGCGTGGGCCCCAAACCAAACTTTTAGAAAGGAGCATAGAGTTGGCTAGCACTACCCTGCCTGTAAGGGAGGTTTAGTGGACTTTGAGGGAAGCTATGCATTTCATAACGTTGTCTAGGATATGATGCCCCATCACCGCTGAGGCATACCCTCCCGCCTCCAGACACACCCCCAAATGGCGGACTGGGTCAGCGGTGGAGCTTGGCACAAAGGGGAGAATAAGCGGGGCGGTATGAGGTGGGCAGGGCAAATGATTTTCTGAGCAAATTGTTGAAGCAGGTAGAAAACGGGGCGCTGGGGACCAGTAGGCTTGGTACTGACCAAGGAGAACAATTTCGGTTTTGGAGGCGTTAAGTGCAGCATTACTTACCCTGGAGTACACCTGGATAGTACTTCAAGCGTGCGTGCATCATGATTGTTAGACACCCCAACCACACAATCATCAGCAAATGCCAACATCTTAACTGGTGCTTTGCCTTGAACAACGACACCAGTAAGGCTGGCATTTACATTTTGAAGAAGTGGGTTAAGGCTGAAGTTACACAAGAGTGGGCTTAGAGGGTCCCCTTGGTGTAGGCCCCTTTGAGGGAGAACACCATTCGTGAGGAAGCCAGGGCCACGCACAGCCATTGTGGCATATTCCGTGAGCAACATCACCCAATTAATGAAACGATAGGGGAGGTGGAACTTGTGGAGGCAGGCTTTGAGGTATCCCAGTTGACTCTATCATGGGCCTTCTGCTGGTCTATAAAACAAGTGCTCCAGAAGCCGTGGATTAGCAGATATTGGCTACAGTGTGTATGTTGTCCCAAATAGACCATTTGGGAATAAAACCAAATTGTTCAGGGGAAATGAGAGTAGAAGCAACTACCCCTAGACGGTTTGCCATGATTTTAGTAAAAAGTTTAGTGTCTGTGTTAGTAAGTGAAAAGGGGCGCCAATTGGCCAAGTCCAGCTTATCCACTTTCTTGTACAACTTTATTGTGAAGGCCTCTTGCCCTCCAGGAGGGAGGCACGTTTCCATAAGACATTGGTTTATTAAAGCAAGCAGCAAGGAGGAAAAATATTTTGAAATATTTCTTATAGAACTAATAAGGAATGCCATCTAGACCTGGGCATTTCCTGTACGGTGCACCACAAATGGCAGACCAGAGTTCATCCCAAGAAATCAAATTCATCAACTCTGGATAATGGGAAAAGGTGCGAATATGTGCACTTTTGAGAAAGTTGTCCACTTCAGCCAGCTGAACTGGATTGGAGCAATACAATTTGGAATACTAATTATGTACTTTAATTGCCACTTTGGCCGGAGTATCTGCAATGGAGTGGTCTGACCTCCAAACCTGTGTGCAGGCCAATCTCTGGAACGGTGCAAAGAATTTTTGAAAAAAGTAAGCATAGCATGTGTCACCCGCTGTTATATGCTTTGCTTTATACTGAACACAAACCCAATGCTTGTGTTGTCTTACCAGTGCGTTGAGGCGAGCGGAAACTTCTGCCCACTTATGACCCCAAGCTGGGCTGTAGCCTGCCGCTGGGACATTGTATTCAAGATGGTCCACTTCTACCAGCATGCACAAAATGACTGCCAAGGCAGCCCGCAAGAGATGTGATGAGATGTGGCAAGCCTGGCAGATGGTGTTTGCTTTAAAGGTTGACCAGTTGGAAAGTGGGTCTGCACATAACTGTGTGGTAAACTCTAGAGCCAAGGTCTCAGTGTCTACCCACAAGGAAAACCTGGGCAACGTGATCTCGGCTGGGCGTAGTTTTCACCACTTTGGCGCTTGAGAAGCTGGATTGGACAAAGGGAAGGAAACTGATACCATCCTGTGGTCAGATAAATCGATTTTTGTCATTGTAAAGTGGAAAAACTTGAGATTGAAATTTCAAAGGTGTAGAATAAGGTCAATGCGGGACATAGACCTCAGCTGGCCATTGTGCTCATGGGGGCGAGACATGTTAGGGAGTAGCGGTGCATGATGTGGCAGAGTATCAAACAACCCCAAGGTTGCTTTTAGAACGCGAAGTTCTACATGCCTCTGTGAGGGTGTAGGTGACGAGGGCCAACAGTCAGTGGCTGGGTTGGTCCAGCAGTTCATGTCGCCAACAACAAATGGGTCAGGGGGTAGCGGGAGGGAATTGATGGCCAAGAAGAATTTCTGAAGAGCTTTCACACAGGTTGGTGCATAAATGTTAATGACAGCGTGCACTTAATCATCCCACAAAATGGTGACTACAAGGACACAGCTATCGAGGTACAATGTTGATGAAATAACTTTAAAATTATGGGTCACTCAAATAAGCACCCCACAGTGCAGTGACCAAAAGTAAAGGGAAGGGAGGAGCATGGTTGCCCATGTGTCCTCTGTACTGTGCGGACAGTGGGTTTCCTGAATGGCCAGGATGTCCACGGGTAAATTATTTTTTAAAAAACTCAGTTTCCTATCTCAGGACGGTGAGGCCTTGAATCCAGCGATGTTCAACGTCCCTATAGTAAAGGCTTCCCCCATTGCACCTTAGGTGCGAGGGGAAGAGCACCCATGCCCTTCAGCCTTCTCTTTTTCAGCATGTCGCTGTATGGCAGCATGGGTATTCTTGCTATGGAGTATGGTTCAGTATGTGAAGCTTTTTCTGTGGGGTTTGCGTCAGCTTTTGACTTCTGCTTTTTACCACTGTGAGACATTTTTGGCATTGTGTGCACCTGCGGTGCACCATTGCATGATGGTGGAATTTCAGCAGGAATATTGGTGAGTGAATCAGATTCAATTGATACTTGGTAGCATTGGTTGGGTGAAACTGACTCACCCATTGGGACTTCAGCTTGGGTAGCCCAATCTGACTGGTGGAAGGATTCATGAGCCACTTCTGCAGAAAACGACTCAATGTCCTCCTGGAGCTGGGCGGGTGGGATCACAGACTCAGTTGCAGCCGCCACCTTGGCCGCCACTTTGTGGGCCTGATTGGCCTTCTTACACTCCTGTGGGGACATAGGCTTTACTTAAATGTAGCACCCAGGCGTGCCCCACGGGAAGGCAGTGTCAGTGTCTATTGCTGGTTCATAGTGGGCGTCTGCACTGCTCATTGCATCTGGGATAATTTCGTTCTAAGTAATGCCCTCCATGGTGTGGCAGGTACGGGACTTATGACCAAAAGTGTGACAGAAGGTGCAGATAGGAGGTGCGCTATCCATGGTGACCTGGAATGGGTGGTGTTCTTGCCCATCAATTTCCACAAAAGCAGTGTGGGGGATTTTGGTCAAATCTTCTGCTACCCCTGCAGATGGGGTGAGAACAGCAATTGCTTTGCCCATGCACAGGCCTGACATGAGCGTAAAGTGCTGCTTCTCAAAGGATTGGATTTCCCTGTATTCAGTGAGCCCAGCCTTCAGGTGGTGCTCCAGCATGGTGCACTTGATTGTTGTAGGTAGGAAGTCGAAAGTAACGAAAATTTGGTTAGATTTAATCCAGTGAGTGCGCTTCATGTCAACTACCCATTGACCATCTGGGAAGTCCACCACCAGACTATTGTGGCTTTGTCCACCGCACTTTTGCTTTCAAATCCAAGATCCAGCCAACCATGAGGCATGGAGTGCAGTGCGAAGTATACTGCGTTTGGGAAATGTGTGTAAGCATCTCCACAAAACTTCTCCCAAAGCGCCATTTGTTGTATATCCAGGAAGACTCGCACCCCATGTTCCACCAATGACAGTGGTTGAAAGTGCAGCATATTGATGAACTGGTTGCAGCGTGCTTGCCAAGCCAAAATTTCTGGGAAAATTCTAACTGCCAGTTTTTTATTACTAATTTTATCTATGCTGCCAGTTTCGCTGGAGCATTTATAAAACTTGGTTGATGTGAGGCCTGCACCTGTGCCCTTAACTTTGCTCACCCAACTGCTACATAACATTGGATGCACACTAATATCCTCAATGAGATTATCAAATTTACCTAGGCTCTCTCTCTGCTTGGTGTAACTTTCTGAGCAAATTAATTTTGGTAAATTAAAAGCAAACACTTAATTGCACACTGAAGTCTTGCTCCAATGTCATCAGATCCCCCACCGATTGTCCCAGAGTGAGGCAGCAGGCAAAACTCCCCCCTCCATTTTCTGTCTGACAGGAAAACGTGCTTGGACTGGCTTGCCCAGTCATTCCAAACCCTTGGGACAATTCGTCCCTCCCAAGGATCTCAATGCCCATCTCACCTGAACCCAAGTGGTGCCCTGCTGCCCCCTGGTGCTCCCCCAGAGCAACATGCATTTTGGCCTTAGGGTCAAATATGGTAAATTCTTCCCCTACAATGTCCAAGCCATTATCAAAATGGCTCAGGCGGTGATGACAACAGCCTTTTTTATTGACTTCTGCCCCTATAAGGGGTACTTTGATCTTGGCTTCCCCTGTGAAGCTGATGCAGCCACTGCATCAACGGTGCTGTTAATTTTTAATAATATTCCCCTCCCAACAACTCAGACCTGTCTCCCAATGGACACCACCTTGGTGGTCAGTTCTGCTGGTTTGCCCACCCACCTCCCCCAAAGTGCTCCACCAGGAGCTGATGGAAGGTTTGGCAGCATACGGCGCCAACCCCATCTTACAATTTGTGGTCCCAAATGGGGCCACATGCCTCACTGGGCCTCAGGCATATGCCACGATCAGCTCTGAAGTTACAAAAATTTCTTTGGCAATTCCCCCTCATGCCACCATCCCATCTGCCCCTGACCATACGTTCTGGGCCCACGTTGAGGGCTGATGGATGTTTTGTCCATCCTGCTTCAAGTTAGACCATTCAAAATGTAAATGCCCATACTCAGAAACTTCTGCCAACGCCAAAAGTTTGCCTGACGCCCACCAATCCACCGCCCACCCTGTGCCAACTCTGACATGAAGTACAATCCTACCTTCCCCTCCTCCAATGCCTGATTCTGCAGCTGCACCTATAGCCACCAATCAGCACCCACCTTGCCCCAATGCCATAAATAATTTATCCAACCAAACATCAGATTGGATCCCAGTTTGATCCCATGCATCTGCAAACAAATCAAACAAACCTCAACTGTACGCTGATTCCCCAATCCAATTCAACCAAAATCCATAGGAATTATTGGAGGAAATCAATGAATCAGGTAACGTCATTGAAGAACCAACGCTGTAACTTGAGCAGCTCTGTAACGCAGAATGGGATACAAAATTCCCATCTCAGAAATATGTCCCACAACCTAACGCCAAACTATTCTACAGCGACCACCAGCTTGCAGTAGAAGCAGCCATCACACCAGATTGCTGTCTGCTCCACAAAGCTGCTGCCAAATCTGTGGCTGTGCTCACAGGAGGAATTCCACCTCCTCTTATCCCCATAAATCTTACTGCACAAAGTAAGATCAACATGAAAACTTTACACAAAATCATCACTGAAGCCATCCAGAACGTGGTAACAGTAGCACTGAATCTGAAAGCAAAAATAACCCAAACCAATATTGCCACATTTGTTAAATTCCCAGATGCCCACCTCAAAGCTGAAGACACTTTGGGCAAATACATTGTTGGTATAATGATGGCTGGCAACTATTTGGAAGTTCCAGTCATCAAGGGTATTATACCCCATGCTGCTGATGCCCCCACACCCTTACTATCTGCCTTAACATGCACCCTACTCTGGAATGAGATGGATGCAGCCAAAGATAAGCCCCCTGATCCCCCTCCCCATCCACCATGGAGGGATAGCAGTATTTGCTGCCCACCTGGTTGAATATTTTGTTAGGTATGATTCAATTGATCTATCCATTTTGGGTGTTTTATTTGAACCATTATTTTTTATTATGATTTTTAGTTTTAGTTTGGTAATGTCCGTCCCCTGGTCAGCTTACCTCAGTTAAATAAAACAAACTTACCTAGACTTAAATTGAATATGTTGCAAAAGTGTTTGCAATGAGAGAGAAAAGATTACTATAATTATATTATAGGCTATATTGAAAACTGAAATATAAAACTCCTAGTAACAGGTAAATGGTAAAATAGAGCTAGTAAAAATATGCAGACAAACTTTCAGGTACTGAAATTTTGTTAACATATTTTTTGGTGGAAAGTTAAGATCTTTTATAGCTTATGACACAGGTCTAGTTTAACATAGAAGCTTGGTGCACCCAAAGGGAGGGAATCAGAAATTATTTTGGGGACTGTTTCATCTAAAGAGGAAATTCCTGTGAGATGGAATGGATGGGATATGCTTGTATAGATTGATATTATTTTACATTGATTTAAAGTTAGAAAAAAAATCTATAGAATTTTGCATTGAAATAACTCATTAACTGCAAGGCTTAACTAAAAGCCACTGAAAGATAGCATTACTATCACTTTGGCTTGGTTACTAATTGAGATATTTGCATGTTTGGTACCACTATTCTTTTCTTTAGGTTTGGAACTGGCCACCAGCGCATAACTTTGCAGCTTAGTAGAGATCAGATAATTTTCCATTGTTTTTAGTGGAATATCGCCTTATCTTATTTATCGGCATAGTTTTTGATCTGATTTACTCTAGGTTTATAGGTTGTTTATCATGTCAGGTATTCCCTGACACTATAGTTGCATTACAAAAATTTCTGAATGTCTCCTTAAACTGATAGCAGTCTATTGATATTTAGTATATATTATCTATCCTCACACTTCTTTATTAACTAAAATATTGATTCTATTTTAAAGCCCACTCCTTATGCTAAAGAAAATTATATATAAAAAATATCTAAGATTTATATACATTAAAATAATATAAGGTATATAAGAAGCAAGTAATTTTAAAGGGAGGATACCCCAGTGGTAGAGTATGGACCCTCTACCGCTGCCTCCCGAAAGTTCGATCCCGGTAATGGACTTTGGGTAGGGGACGATTTTGACTGTGTTGGTTTTGCGCGCCAATGCCCCGAACCGAGATAGCGAATAGCAAAGGCGGTCCATGGAGTTCCTGGCCTATCATACGCCGCGCATGGAGGTTTTCCGGGTTTTATCCTCCTTTCCTGTTTTCTTCACTTCCCTAATCGGTGCGGTACCGTCCCCAGGTCGGCCCACCTCGAATAAAATTTAAAGAAGCAAGTAATTTTAGATTATAATGACAGATCTAGTTAAAATTAATCTAATTTACAGGCAGGTTTAGCTTCAGTCTTAAATCAATAGATATATATCATATATAATAAGCATATCTGGCCGAAACTTAATTAGCTACTATTTTATATATTGCCTATAATTTAGTATTTATAAAGTTCTTGTCAAAATTTCTGTTCAGAATTTCATCTGGGACATATATCATTAATACTGCGAATAGATTTTGTATATAATACTGCAATAAGAGATTTAAGATATAAAGTTGAACTTAATTGAGGGTTTTAAGATTCTTTTCTCCCTATCTATAGACTTGATTTTTACAAATTAATCTTAGACTTATTTTTATATCAAATATTAAATTTGTTAGAGATCTATATCAATATCTCAAAATAACATGCAAAAGTATAATCTTGGTTTTATTTCTTAATATTACTTGGTAAATTTAATGTAGATTTTATACCTTTTATAATAAAACAAAAATATTTTGAGATTTTATTTTCATATAATAAATTTAATAGAATTAGAATTATCTAATGAAAACCTTATAAATACATAACGTTCCCTATCTCAGACATTGACTATTCTGTAAGAAGTTTTCTTTGGTACACTTTTTTATAACAAGTCTATAAAAATAGATTTTTAGGGGAACACTTCTTTATAAAAGTTTTTTTTGTTTACTTTTTTAACACTCTTTAAGATTTATAAATATCAACAAGGCAGGTTGACTTTAGAATAAATATACCATACTAAGAATAGCCATATGCAGGATTTAGACCTATACACATCCAGATGGTAATGGTAAGTTTTTACCACTAAGCTAGCAATCTTTTATTAAAATTATAAAATTAACTAAAATATTAAAATAAAAGTGATGTAAATTTTATTCGAGGTGGGCCGACCTGGGGACGATACCGCACCAATTAGGGAAGTGAAGAAAATGGGAAAGGAGGATAAAACCCGAAAAACCTCCATGCGCGGCGTATGATAGGCCAGGAACTCCATGGACCGCCTTTGCTATCTCGGTTCGGGGCATTGGTGCACAAAACCAACACAGTCAAAATCGTCCCCTACCCAAAGTCCATTACCGGGATCGAACTCGGGAGGCAGTGGTAGAGGGTCCATACTCTACCACTGGGATATCCTCCCTCAAAATAAAATAAAAGTGATGTAGATTATCAAAAACTAATAGTTCTCTATGATTAATTCAACTATAGAACCATAAAAAATTGGTAGAATGAATTTTAAAAAATTCTAGAAAATAATGCTTAATTAGTAGATCTCCATAAAGTACAAATTTATAAGAATTATCGCAGCAATCAGGTTTTTTAAACTTGCAGCGCAATTAGCAAAGTTGGATAATGTTAATTTTAGTAGACGTCACTAAACGCTAGATCATGTGGCCACTTATCTTGCCGCTTGGCACTTGATATCGAGTATCTATTAAGTTTTATATAGTACTAGTTATATATATATATATACTTAAAATAGCAAGTTTTTTCTATTATTAGCTTACAAGATAATCTTAATTTGGCTTTATTTGGTTTAATATTAAATATGATTTTAAATGTAGAAACAGGTTATGTCCGAGCACCCAGCACAAACTGTCACAAATGATTCTGATTCAGTGACCATGGTTGTCGAGCCTCTGACAACCTCCGTTCCAGCTATTTTGTCTTCAGAAACATCTCTTCCTTTAAATAGACGCCGTAAAGTTATGTTTGCATATACAGATCCTGACCAAGCAACTAAAGTTGTCAAATGGTACAGGCTCGTTTTTAAACCTAGAAGCTAACGGTATAAAAAATAAGGGCCACTGAACATGTTCTTAAACCTGGAAGAGACCACGTCATTTTGGTTGATACATTTGTTTCTGATCCCTCAAATCCTATTCTCACGGCCAAAAAGCTTTGGGATTTAACTGCAGGAGAAGACGGTATAGTTTTTTGAAATAGACTCATCTTTGATAAGACGGAGCAGAGTTTGAAATCAAAGAAAAGAAGGTAAATTTATGGTAATTTTATGTTGAAATTTTGTTTTTCCTTCTTTGGATAAGCTTAAGTGTGAAGCTTTATTGATCAACTTTTAACTTTTTTTATTGTAAGGAAACGGAGCTCGTGGAGCTTCATATTGAAACTCTCAGGGCTGAGTTATATAAGCATCAGGTATAATCAGAAATTAACGGTTTATTTATTTCGGTAATTTAAAGATATCTTCACAAAAACTTTTATTATCAGTAAGCGATCCACGTTCGAAGTTAGTAGAGGTAGCAGACGCAGTAAAGGCTGAAATTGTTGTCGTCGGTTATAGTACACCTTCCTTTATTCAAAGGTTAGTCTACATTGTTAATACTTACACAAGCCGCACTAGTAAAAAATGTTAGGCTTTTATAAGCTTTTACAAAGCCCTTGGTTAATGAAATCTAGCAGATTTTACTGGGAGCAACCATCAATTTTTCTCTAACTTTTTCTTAGAGCACTGCATGGATCTTTAAGCGATTATCTTACTCACCACTGTTCATGCTCAGTTTTCGTTATTAAGGCAAGTTAATAAAGAAATTAATGATAGCTTAATTGAAACCCTTTTTTATTTACCTTATATCATCTGCAAAAATTAAAGATTTATATAATAAACCAACAGTTTTGTTTTAGTTTTTGCACAAAAGTTGTTTTTTAGCTTTCAGCCTTCAGAGCAAATAGAGAGCTTATGTTATTTTAGTCAACCCGCACCAAATAAATTATTGAAGGATAGAGCTTGACATATGCGTAAAGTTTTAATCTTTGTTGTATGCTCTTTTGCTTAAGTAATGACTATGTGTTTTTTAAATTATTAAGGGCTGCTTTTCGTGAGTAGTATAGTTTAAAGATTGTCATATTTAAATATTGCTTGGCTCGAACTATAAATGTGTAGTTTTGATAACTCTTATGAAGTAGAACTTAGAACTGATACCTTTGTTAGGCTTACATATATTAGCTAAAAACCAATTAGCTTTACGAGGCTAACCTTTAGATTCTTATGCTAGATGCTGAGAATACATAATATTATTGTACCATAAAACTTAAATATTTGCATAAATCAACTTATTGCCGGACAAGAACTTTGTGGCTAAAAGCATCTAATATAAAATTATTTTTTGCGTTTCAAAAATCATTAATTGGAGGCATTTGCAGCTTTTATTATTTAGGCTGCGCAATACAATACGTTGTGCAAATTAGGTGGATTTTTTTGCTGCTACTTTATTTTAAAAACTTTCATTTGATTTGTTATATTGTAATATATTAACATTTCTTAAGTAGGTAACAAAAAAACTTATAAATTTTATTTTTGATAGTCTTATATATAGTTTAAAGTGTCTGTTTGTTCCTATGTGGCTAAGATTCCAATAAAAAGTTTGGTGCAGTTTTACTATTATATGAGCATTTTTTGGGGAGGTTTAGTATAAAACAGCCGTTGTTATTTGAGAGGGATAAATATAAATAGCAAAGTATTGCTGAGAACACAAGGTCTAACTGTAAAAATAGCTTATAGTTTGTGGGTAATAAAATTTTATAATATAGACATTATACTTTCTCTTCTGTGATTTTTATTTTAAAATTCAGTTATCCAAAAAACGTAAGTTATTTTTACACACTTTAGATATTTAGACTAGATGTGTGCTTAAGCCAATTTTATTTACTTTCTTTTCAAAACTTTATTTCCTAATTTTAGTTTCTTAATTTGAAATATAATGTTGGATTTCAAAATAAAGATAGGCTGCTTATTGCATAATATTTAAAAGTTAATAGGATTATATAATTCAGGGTAAGTAGGTGTTCGAACTTAGGCATGGAAAGAATTGAGTTTAAGGTTTGTTTATATAATAAACAAATAATTGAAGGTCAGAAATTTAAATTGACATCATATTTAAAGATTATTGACCAATTACAAGTTACTCATATTTACAATTACATTATTTATTATGATTACCAAAAATGCGAGGTATCATGAGTTATGCTATTAATTTCTTCATTGTAATATATTATACTTTATAGCAATCTAACATTATTGAGTTTTTGGTTTATCCACCTTAGTATTATAAAATTTTCAACCATTCCAGATTATGATAAACAGAACTTACATATATAGGCTGAAGCTTTTTTATATATCCAAGTGTTATATATAAGCTATTTAGTGTAAACTATACTGAGCAGTTTATTATGGTATCATGCCAGTAAATGTAAAAATGTATAATCCCTAAGTTTAGTTAATCTAAATAAAGAAAAAATATGGAACACCACTTTTGGAGAATTATCAAGCTATTAGGGTTGTAGTTTACAAACTTGAAAATTTACAGATATTATTGGAAACATAGTTTTTAATCAATTTTTAAACTGCTTTATATAACTAGTACCATCATTAGAATAATTATACAAAATCATGTTAATACTACAAAAAGAAAGAAGTCAAATAGCAATATAAAAGAGTTACTTACATTATCATTATAAAGACAACAAAGAATCTATGATCTTGAGGACGCTTCTAAAATACATTTTTTGCAATAATATGCTAAAATATGCAAATATTAAGATCTAAAAGGTTGCTACTTATTTTATCTTTGTATAAACAGCATATATATTGAAATTATAAGTTTTGATAGCCAGCCCCTTCACCTGGATCATGAGCTGTCTCCTCACAGGTGTAAAAGACTCTAAGCCTCCAATAGATCCTCTTTCCCAGTTTATTAACTAAGCTTATAGGTATAAAAGCAATAGGTTATATCCATTGCCTCAAGGATCCTTCCTCTATGCCCCTTTTTATCTTCTATTTTGTTGAAAATGATAGAAGGGGTGTAAAGGATGGTGTTCTAGTCAGAGGGGCTTACTTCAGGGTTATAAATCTCACTCTTATCATGTCTTGGTTAATTCCCATGTTCTATAAATTGTCCAACCTCACCCAAATCACTAAATAATCCCCAACAAGCCTAATAAGTCATATTGACTTATTAATAGTAATATAGATTGCAGATTAACTCCCAGATCATTCAATCCATCTTTAATTATAGTCTAGATTAGTATTTAGTCTATAATGTTTGCACAAAACTAATTTATCAGTCCAAATGAATTTGAGCAATAATGGTACTATCAATCAGATAATTTATTGATCTATAACATATGCTATCAAGATTTTTTAGATATGAGTTGAACCTGTCAAAGCCTCTCTTTTTATTTACTATGCTTTTATAAATCTACTTAATTAGAATTCCCATATATGCACAGGCTCAGGTCAATTTCAGAGCTCTCTTCCAATTCTTCCTCTACTATAAAGGCAACAGCCCTCATTAGGGTATATTAAAAAGTTTATTTCTCACAAACTAAAATATGTTTAAACTAAACTTACTTTTTCACTCACTGTAAATACTATAGAATCTGCCCTACACTATAGCTTTAGGTTTGAAAGTCTATCTGTAATTTATACCATCATCTCTGAATGCTATCTGAAATCTCTAGCAGATGTTCCAATCCTTCATTCCAGTGACTTGCCATGCAGTGATTGTATCTGTAAAGAAATACATATCAACTAATATTTCTGATCTATTGTGCATGTTGTACACCCCTGTGTCCTCACTTTACCTTACAATCTGCCATCAATGTGGCACAATATATCCAATATATATATGTTTTCTATCATTTTGATCTGTCCTAAGAATTTACCAATGGCTGTAAAACTCAGAGAATTTGGTACTCTCCCTGCCTCTCTTGTCATGTGATACTCCTAAAAGCCTGTGCTTGCACCCATTGCAGTATTTTGTCCTTTTAGAGGCCTTTGATATGTATTTAAATTGTATAATCTTTGATTAACTTCTAGGACATCCCATATAAAAGAAACTAGATCAGCTAAGCCCTTGTAATTCTGCGTCTTCCACTGGGTACTATAACACCTAAAGTGTTAGCCAGTCTTCTTTCTAATAAGAAGTGACCATGACATAATAGATGAACATCTATTTTAGTCCTCTATGCCCTCCTCTCTGGAGTGGAAAAGGCGTTTGCCACTTTATTTAACATATACCCCATTCATATTTATATTATGGTTCCTTTTCTCATATTGGAGAAGCGTGAGATGTAGTTCAAGACCTATATTACTGTCTGAACAGGAGGAACTGACAGTAGACATGTGAAGGGCAGGAAGCATAGCCCACTAAACTAAATGAGTTCTCTTCCTATTCTGGCTTCTTCTCCATTCTAACTGCTCTTGCTCTCAGCATCCGCTAAGGAAGAATTGGCCTACTTAATGTTTTCTATCACTTTCTACATTGTATAAAATTAGGTTACAGTACAGGCTCTTCTAGATGAAGGGGAAGCTGAAAATCATGAATATTCATGTTATGCATGTCAGGGTCTTAGCTAACTGAAAGGAGAATTGCCTAGTAAGATAGTGCATTAGCGCTCAGTAAATTTTCAGCATGGTAAGGGCTTAGCTAAACTAGTTACAGTTAGGCGGGTGCTAGAAGGTTAACACAAGTAGACAATTAGTTCAATAACATACTAAATGCAAGGCACTTGGCTCTAGCTATCAAGATGGATAGGTTATGCACCCATTTAGGACTAAGAAGGGTTCAAACCCCAAGGCCCTGCCCCTTACTCAGATCTATAACCTAGGGAGTACTCTGGATGAGAGATGGATGTCTGCTGCCTCTCCCAGTTTGCCATTTGCCTTTCCCCATTCACTCCTCAGTCCAAACACATCCAAGTTAAAAATATGCATATTTAAATTTAAAGAAAATAAGAAACTTTGTGCTGATTTGATAATCACAAAGATCCACAAAATCAGGGGCCCATGCCTCTCACTCAGCAGTCAATAAAATCAATAGCCAACCTGAAAGAGGAATATCTATTTAATAAGTTAAATTCAAACAATAAGTTGAAAGAAAAAGTCTGAAAATGGTGATTGAACCAGATAATTATTTCCAAAATCAAGAAAGCAAATTTGGGTATTCAAAATTTGAGAAAATGTCCTTAGAATAGCGTGGGAATGTTGATAAATACTATTAAAGGATACTTGATGTTTAAAAAACATTAATTAACTGAATTTAAATTGGCAATCAGACCCTAATATTGAAATTTAATTTAGTAACCATCACCTCCCTTGACTCAGCCTAAAACCATTCATTCTATCTATAGTAGGGTGTTGGGTTGTTATTTTAAAGTTTTATTAATAAAATTATTTCCAAAAGCTCTTATTCTTAATCTATATTATCAAAAATTATACTAAATTCTCCTATTACTGCTCTACCAAAAGTTGAAACCATTTAAAGATAATTTTAATGCCTCATTAATAAATGAACTCTTATGTGCTAAATATGCCTTAGCTATTGGAGACAACATCCCTAGAATGACAAGGTCTCCTCCTTAATCTCACCTCCTAACTCATGAGGCGCATCTGAGTAGTCAGTGCCTGCTGTTATGGCTACTGAAGCACACAATCAAAGTCTATTGTTCTCTAAGAATGTACTTACCCCAACACTAAAGCCTCATAACAGGCCTGAAGGCTGTGATTGGGGCAACCGTGAGTCTTAATGTGGCAACCCCCATGGGTGGGAGAGGTAGGGAGGGTGAAAACCCTTCAGAGTTTTGTGGCAGTTTAGTATTATGAAAAAACAGATTGATAAAGTTTAGTAATATATAGCAGTATGGATGTTGCTGAATTTATGGTAGATTGGTAGGGAATTTACTATTTAATGGCATCCATGGTGTGCACGTTGGATTGGAAGACAGGATTAGAAAAGCATAGGTTTCTGAATTCCGCTATAGTGTGGAGATCTGCTGACTCAGAGGATCAAACTATTCACTTTATAAGTATTGGAACAAATTTGCAGATTTTTGCATGCATTGATGGATACCATTAGTGCAAGCTAAGACAAAAGGCGGGGGAAGACTTTGTGGTAAGAACTAAGAACAGTCATTTTCATCTAAAGTAGAAGGAAGACGACTAAAGAATTAAACTGGCAATCTATCCTAAGGATGATGGTTGCCTATATAATGGGATGTAGGAAAAGCTTTTGGGAACTTAGAAATCTAAAAAATGGCTAAGCTTATGTATAGATCCTAATTGGGCAGGTTGGGATTAGCACAATGAAATGAGAAAGTTTTCAAAAAGCTCAGATCATTTCCTAAGATTTTTGATTGAATAACCTATGGATCAGAAAAAAACTAATGAGATATTACTAATTCTGAACAGAATCGCCAGATGGTAAGTATATTACCAGTTTAGCTGGAACCCATCCTATTAACAAAATTAAATAAAAAACATTGGTAATAGTATGTGTGATCCTTGAACATGTTCTGCATTCTGTAATACTAGTAACAACCTAATCCAACTTAGCAGATGAAGTAAGGCTTATATGGGTTTTGGATAAGTTGGGGTGATTCCTTGATCTTTCAGTAGTTCAGGCCACTCTAGGGGTCATCCCTTAAGATCCTTCCTAATGTATCTAAGCTGAACCACCTATCTTCACACCCCTTCAATTATTTTCACCAGATCATAAAAAGTATAATGTGCAGAGAGGGAAGTTCTTTAGGATGTAGTTAAATAACCCACCGCTCATCCACCACATGAGCTATGTCACTGGTCTAAGAGAGGGGCTTTACTGGGCACTTGGGCTTCTTCCTGCTACTGTAATAGTATTGCTCAAAATTTGGCCGAAGGTTGGATCTTGGGCCTTACAGCGCAATCCCTGAGTCTGGACATAGTTAAGGGCCCTTCAATAATGACTGCCTCCTATATGCCTATGAAACAACACACTATATAACATCCAATACATCTTTTTGTGCATATTTCTGTTTCTATTAACGCTTCTCATAATTACATGATTCAAAATAACCTGTGATTAATGGCGTGGCCTGGTGATGACATCAGCATGTAAATATTTATTTAGACCACATGTAAGGGTCCTTGTCATGGCCATAAGGATGAACAGTATACCACATCCCCATATAATTAAGAAAGAAAATGCCTCAAGCACTACCATTGGAGAAAATAGCTTACTTGAGGCACACTTTTGATAAGTGATGGGTTGCCACTACCCCCTTAAACTAAGCTCACCCTCAGCCCAAGTTGGCAAGCATCCCAATCTCTTTGATATTTCTGAATCCACCAAGGCATACTTGGACAAAATTGAGGGCATTTTTGCAAGATTTGGAAACAAACTAGAAGATCATAATTATATCCCCAAAAAGGGCAAAAACCCCGCGTTTGACTAAAAAAGAATTTTTAGGCAAATAGATTAATTGGGCCACAGGTGCAACGATTAAAGTTTTGCAAATGAGGCAAACCTGGAGGAAATCAGAGAAAAAAGTTTTTAAAACCCACACCCTGCTAATGGTAGGGTTTTGGATATTTGTAATAATTTACCCTATTAAATTCCTTTTGAAAAATGTCTAGTTTCCTATAATTTACATATATAAATTAAACAACTAGTTGGTTGGAAAAGGGAGATAACTCTAAAATTATCTGAGCAACCTGTTAAGTGCAGCAGCTTGCAGAACGTTAAACTCAACCCCTCTTTACCTTCACCAATGCATGAAACTTACCCCTCCCTTCTCACATCCCTTGGATATATTCCTCAAGGTAGAGTGTCTCATGGCAGTCTGGAGTTGATGGTGAGGGTGTTTGGACACTTCCAACAGCAGTCCAATTCCTCTTGGCTCACCATTGGACAACAAAACAACCCAGCCTAAATTAAGAAATTTTGAGCTAGAGCTCAGAATCATGGGGCCAGATATTCAGGCAAAGAAAATTCTGTTACCATTCAAATGAATACCTTGCCCCCTCACTGTAAGCCTTGAGAGCAAAGCTGTTCCTTAATCGTGATGACTTACCACTTGTACCAAGAAGGGATGTAAGCCAGCGGCTGATTTTCTTGTCACCCTGGGCAATTTAACCTATGTGGTAGATGAGAGGTGAATTACAGCGTACCCCTTAAATATTGCGATGTTCCCCCAGATGCCAACCACGCATGAGACTATTCAGACAATTTGAGGTGTATGTTGGGAAGTGGAGGTGGCCAGGGGCCATTGCCTGCTGAAGATTGGCAGCGATTATCAGCCTCAAGAGGTTGGCTCCACCGGTTAAAGTTCTGATGATAAAATAATCAGTATCCATCAAAATTAAGTTGATTAAGTCAGTATTGGGCTTATAATTCCAGAACAACTGTTATTCTTTGTTGCTGTTAGTCACAAGCCCATACCTGATAGGTATGGATGAAATAAACCCCTTTCCTACATAATGGGACCAACCTTATGTGGCTTGGCCTTGAGCGCACCCAGTTGCCTTCCAGATGAAGCGTTGCTAATCTTCCAAGCAAATCAATATGAGAGGAAAAATTTGGTACCAAAATTTTAGCCCAATTCAGCTGTCCATGCTGAGATTGAACCATCAAAAAGTTTTAAAATGATTTTCTGTTATAGTTGAATTGTGTAATTATTCCTTGAGCAAATGTAATTATTTAGTTTCTTATTTTTGGTGAGCTTATAAGGCAGCGGACCCCAACAAGTTCCGCTGTTGCTCCATTTTTTCCATTTCCACCCTTTAGTTCAAATAAAAAAGATCCAAAGAAATTTTTTAGGTGAATTATACAGTGTTCAAGACATCTAGGAACTATAAATTCACTTTCGGGAATCTCTGGTTAGTGCTTACAGCTGGCCTATCACTTTACCATCCCACATTATGGTTGGCTGCAGCAGAGGTACCTTGGCCGGTCTTTTAAATGGTAACTCACCCTAAGTTCCAGACTAGTCTTATTATTATCAGCACGCTCCATGACATAATAGAGTGACACCATTCTTTGTCCTTCTCAACCCTTTCATGTAAGTGGGGTTCTGCGTTGGTTTCATTTCATAAACGATGGATTGTTTTTTTAGCACTAGGTGGTCCCAACCTAAAGGGGATACACCAATCTTTATTTAATTACGCCTGAGCTCCTAAGAGCTTGAGGCGAAGGCAGGGGTAAGTGGAGGTGTCAAGAAAGGGTGGGGGAAAGCTTTGCCAGAGCCAGGTGTCCACTTGAACTGACCTATTGGCCCATGGCAACATGGTAAATACTATCAGAAACATCTTGAAATGAACCTGAAAGTAAGTGATCATATGGGGCAGCGTCCACAGAGTGGAGTCAAAAGCGGCGTGAAGATATGAATTATGAATAGTCCATATCACTACACCAAATGCCAGGACCCTTAATGATTGGGAGCAATTGGGGAGTAAGAGTTTGAACATGAAGTCCTGAACTGGGTGCGCTACCTAGGGTTCTGCTCGCAGGAGTTCGCGGACCTTGCTCCAGAAAGGGGCTATGAGGGGGCAAGTAAAGAAGCGGTGGAGGTGGGTGTCTGTCAGCTCTGCACATCGTGGGCAACCCTTGTGCTGGAAGGTGGGACCAGTTCGATCCCCTGTCCTGTATGAGCAGTGTAGAACACGCCACAGTGTATTTGACACTTTTTCTGAGAGAACAGGATGGGTAACTTCCTTCCAGAGCGCCTTGAGATCACATTCCACAGCGGGGGTAAAAGTTCCAGGAGATGAGGCCGCATAGGGGGTCTGTCCAAAGGGTAGAGATGGGAGATAACAATCACTTCATTATGGACCAGGGTGTTATGCCGGGGGCTGATCCCAGGGCCACTCCTTTTATAAGGGAAGGCATGGTATACCCGTACTCCTGACTCTTAAGTGCAAGGAGATCCTGATTACTGTAAAAACTTGATGAAGAGTTTGAGGCGGTGGCCTGTATGGTTTGTTAGCCACTCTCCCACAGCTGTAGGTGAGGTTCGTGGGAGCTCTAGAGAGGCCGCTAAACCCTGGCGTAAGTCTGGAGTCCATTGTGGCATTGGAGCCATATCCCAGCAAATGATGGGCTTAAGGAACCCCATCAGGATTGAAGTGGCATGAGACCTAGTGTCCAAAAGACTTAGGCCCCCACTGCGGGGTCAGGATATTGTGGTCAGAGCTGTGGGTGGGTGGTTGGATACCCATATTCAACAGCGAAGTATCACATTCAACCTCATGTAGAAACTGTCCGTAAAGGGGCATACATGAGCGAGAAACCATAGCTTTGATAGAAGAAAAACATTCGCCATCAGGGCGCGTCCCTGGGGGTGATACGCCGGCAGCTCCAGCTAGCTACATGAGAGTTTATTACATTAAGCAAGCGGTCCTCATTATCCTTGATTGCAACCCCTTGTGGTGTGGTGAGGACACCTAGATGCCAAAAGGTGTCCCGGGTAGGTTCCAAACCAAAAGGCGGAGGAAAAGATGGGGTACCAACTTGCACTATAACGGTTTTAGAAGTATTAACTTTTGCATTGGACGCCTTGGAGTAACAATCCAGGGCCTCCATGGCCAGGTCTAGGTCCTTCTTACATCCAACTGCCACTTCTGTGTCATCATCAAAGGCTATGTTGCGGGTGGGGGGTTTCAGAAACCTGAATACCCACCAGTCGTTCCTGGAGTAGGGCCTAAAGAGGATCCAAAGCTATGTTAAACAAAATTGGGCTCAGTGGAACCCCTTGTCAGAGACCCTTTTCAACCATAACCGCTGCTGTAAAGCCTGTTGGGGACAGTACCTTAGTGTAGCTGGGCGTAAAGCGCTGACAGCCATGTCCTAGCTTATGGTGGGATGTGGAGGCGGGTTAGGGAGGCGTCCAGATACTTCCAATTTACTCGATCATATGCTTTTTACATATCCAGAAGCGCCACAAAACTAAGTGTTTGAGATGAATAAGCTGACAGGGTTGCCAAAAGCTCATTGTAATTGTTCCAAAGAGACCTCCCTGGGATAAAGTCATGTTGAGCTGGGTTGAGGCGTGGTGCTGCCCACTTAGTCATGCGGTTTGCTAGAAGCTTAGTAAAATAGTTTGTGGTCTGTGTTCAATAGTGATATTGGTCGCCAGTTTACAAGGTCCTCTCAGCTCGCTTTCTTATGGATAATGGTCATAATTGATCCTCTCAAGTCAGGAAGTACTTCCCCTTCTTCCAAGAGGGTTAAGAAGAGGGGATAGAGGGCCTTTGTAACTTTGACGGGATTCACTAGATACATCTCAAACGGGATACCATCTGGGCCTGGGGCCTTCAGATGCGGGCTGTGGAGTAGAATGTCCATTACTTCTTGCAGTGTAATTGGTGCAAGAAGTTCTTCATCTGCCAAGAAATTAACCATTATTCCGGAGCCCCTTCAATGAATTCATGAACATCTGTTGGGCTTACCCAGGAAGCCTTGAAGAGGGCTGAATAGTAACAGTGGATCTCGTTGGTGATCTCCTCCTTATTTGTGGTGACAGTGGTCCCCACCCTCAGGGTTGCAATCTCCTGATCCTTTGAGCGGGCTTTCTGCTTCTGGTAAAAGAAACAGGTAGGCCTTTCCCACTGGGTGTAGTAACGTGACCAGGTGAAATTTACTACACGTTTTCTTTCTCAGAAGTTCCTGCTGGTATGTCTCGTGGGCCAATTCCCAAGCCTCCAACCATTGAGAGGAAGGCACCAGTCGGCAATTCCTTCCAAGGTGTCTTATTTTAGCTTCAGCACGTCTGACTTTAGCCTGGGCGCTGTCATTCGAGCCTTAGCACAATTGTAGGCTACCTTTAGGATCCTTGCTTTTGTATCAGCCCATTTTTTTGTAAAGTTCGCAAATGAGGTGAGGCCAGGTGCTCAGCTCACAAATGGCTGCATTTATCTTCTCTCTTGCAAACTGGTTGTTCAAGAGCCCTGGAGCAATCCTTGGCCAAAATCTTCTTGATGGTCTGAGGATTTTTGTCAGGATCACCGTGAGGGATCTGTGATCACTTATAGTGTTATCTCAGGTTATGGGAGAGGACACTCAACCAACCAGCAATGGGCCCACTAGGGCCATATCAATCCGTGAAGCTGATGTAATCTCTGACCTGCACCTTGGATCCGAGACATACAGCCAAGTCCAGATTCTGAAGGGGGAGGGCATCCATGAAACCACTTGACCTTAGAAAATTTTGAAGCTGAGCTGTACCTCGTCTATCTTGTGTGGCAGGAGGAAAGGTGTCATACACCCAACTTAATATTGTGTTGAAATCCCCCATCAGCACTGTATTGTCTGGGAGTTGTAGTAGAGCAAGTTCTTCCAAAAGACAGTCCTGCTCTTGACCTGCATTTGGCAGGTATATTCTTGCAACAAAGAAGGAGAACTCAGGGGTTGATAATTTAGCCAGTATAAGGCGATCATCAAGGTGTTTCGAAAATTGGTGGGTTTTCACTAGGGGTTAAGGATAATAAGGGCCACATAGTGTGTCCAACAGGAGTTACCTCCAAATTGGTCATTTCATGCTACAAAATCAGAGGGGGGACATGGGGCTCCTGGATGGCTGCAATATCCATGTGAGTCGACCTGAAGTTGCAGAGGAGGCTGGCTCTCCACTTGTAATCCTGAAGCCCAATAGAGTTAATGAACTGCAGGGTCAGGGTGCCTCTTTGGGGCCTCATAGCTGTCCCCCTCCATATCTTGGGGGGTTACCGGAGCTTCCACCTGAATCTGTAAGGCTGCTCATTTTTAGTCCTTGAGCTTGACTCTTTGCAGCAATCCATGCTGATCGACAAGGAGGAGGATAATCCTGAGTTGATGGGGTGAGGAGCCTGTAAGCCAGCCCAAGATACTTCCCCCACTGATTTTCACAGGAGTATCTTGAGGGTGCTCCATAGACTCCTCCATTTATGCATCATCTAATGTATCAGAGTCCAGAGTTACCTCCTTCAGTACTGAGAATGGCGTCTGAGTTTCAATACCTGTAGATGGTGGGGGCGGCAATGACTTGGTGCCTCCACCCTGACTTGGGGTACTCCATACCTGTTCCGCCCTTGGGGTATTCTGTATTAATGAATTCAGTTTAGATGCCACCCCTGGGCTGGCTTCCTCTTTGTTAGCTTGATGAGAAGCAGATTTGCGCTTATTTTGGGCTGGTGAAGGGTCTGGAAATTTAGAAGGGGTTCCCATAGGGAGAGGGTTTTTCGCACTAAGGGAATAAAGTTGTGCTACTGGCTGTGCCTTCTCAACTGCTACACGAATGGCAGAGGGGGTGAGATCCTGTATGGGCACCCAGTGGGTTGGTTGTGGGATTGCCGCTGCTTCTGTATGGGAGCGTTTCTTACCTGTTGCAGGGACTTGGCTACTAGATAAGAGAGCTTGTTTACAAGCTGTACAACTATTATATAGGTGGCCCAAAGCATTACACCATGAGCAACGTGGTCTTGCCTGGTCTGGATCAACGAAGAAGATTTATGAACAGGAACTAATGACTGCAACACGTGGGATAACCTCCATGTTGTGAGCCACCATAGGGTTGTGGATAAATGATGCCCTAGCAATATGAGCCCTCTGGATTGGGGCATAATAGGCTGGTGCGCACAGATCTACTGATAGAACTGAACCAAATTCCATCAATCCTCGATGAAGCGCAAGCTTAAGGGATTCTGGGTCCACTGTAGTTGGAAGATTTGAGAAAGTTACCCAGCAAAAATTTCTCAATGTTAGATCTAGTTCTCAGCACACGAAGAGAGCCATGCAGAATCTCAATTGTAACTGAGGCTGCATGGTCTGCATCTGCTGCAGTTGTAAACCCTAATCAATATAGTGGCTTTTCACCACTTCATGAATAGTGGTGTTAACTAGAAAAGCTCTTGCTATGGCTTCAAAATAACTAAAATAATCCCTTGCATAAAACTCAACAGGATTATGCCCATAGTAGACTCTAACTGCATGAGCAATAGTGGACCTAGGGAGTGCATATTGTGAGCGAGTTTCTGCCCATCTCTTCCTCACTTCAGCCACATAAGCAGCTTCACGAGGGTCAATGGTGGGTGGTGCAGGCACTAGTTTTTTCTGCCATGCGCCTGAGGCATCCTTCACTCGCTTATTTTTGTTTATATTTAAATTTTAATTTAAATGTAATTTAGTGGATTCACCATGGGGAATACCAGACGGAGGCACTGGCATTCCTCTGGATTTACGCACTGGCCCCTACTGGGACTTCCCAGTAGGTACTTGATTTTTTTGCAGGTTGGGTAGGCTTACCTGGTTTGGGTTTATTCCCTGCCAATTGATTGGGTAATTCTGGCTCATCATCAAACCAATATATTACTCCAGCCTTCATCCGACCATCAGCAGATACTGGTAGGGATTTTTCAGCTGGTTGATTGGCTATTTGGCTAGTCCCATTTGAATTTGAATTTTGATGTTGATCTTGATTTTGATGAACATTATGGCTAACTGATTCACCACTCAGTGTTGATTCAGTTGAGGCGCGTTGGTTACCTTCCAAACCATTAAAATGACAGCCAACTGATTCACCAAATATTGTATATTCAGTTTGGCCGCTTTGGGTAATGTTGGAAGTGAAAAAATGATGATCAACTTATTCAACACTTTCTGACGATTCAGTTTGGGCGCCCAGGCTGATTTCCGAAGTGGAGGCAGTTGGCAAAGCCATAAAAACTCCATGTGAGGCATTGGGAGCTGAAATACTCCCTACTATGGGTAAACCTTAGATGTGCCTCTAGGGTGGGGAGCACTAATTGGGTGACCCTCAGTCAACACAGAGTTGACTGGGATAGGCTGTACAGTGGTGGTATCATTTGTGATCCCACCATGGTTTAATAAAAACAGGTCTGCTTCTGCTTTTGCAGCTGCAGTTTGGGAGCGGGTTGTACGGGTTGACGCACAAGTTGGCAACCAAGGGTTCTGTGATTTGGGGTGAGTTTGAGTGAATTCCGAAGCATTGGAGGTGCGTTCAGTGGACTTTACCACCATTATTCGTTAGATTCGTTAAACTAAATTTCTGGGTGATTGTAATATACGAATTTTAAGGGAGGATACCCCAGTGGTAGAGTATAGACCCTCTACCACTGCCTCCCGAGTTCGATCCCGGTAATGGACTTTGGGTAGGGGACGATTTTGACTGTGTTGGTTTTGCGCGCCAATGCCCCGAACTGAGATAGCGATTTGCAAAGGCGGTCCATGGAGTTCCTGGCCTATCATACGCCGCGCATGGAGGTTTTCCAGGTTTTATCCTCCTTTCCCATTTTCTTCACTTCCCTAATTGGTGCGGTATCGTCCCCAGGTCGGCCCACCTCGAATAAAATTTAAATTTAAATATACGAATTTTGAAATTTAGCAGTGAAAGAAAGGTTTGGTTAAATTATCGATGGATTGTTCTTTGCATCATAGTTTTTTATTCTGCAGTTAGGGAGTATCTCTTAATCCATTCAAAAATGAGGTTTTCTCCCATACCATGCGTGGAAAAGCTTAGTCCATATACTTTCCCACACCCTAGCCAACTTGGACGGAGAACAGGTGTGGGCGTATTGTTCATTCCTGCAGCCATTTTCAGACTCCTCAATCAGCTTTTTTGTGCTCTGATACTAGTGTTCAAGTGGTAGATCTGGATGCTCCAGAGGAGCTGCAGCATTTTAACACGGTTGGTGCCTTTGTTATTTAATGGATAACCGCCAATGGTGGACTTTGTTCAGGTGGCCAGAACCATGATTTCTTCTCCTAAAGATGGCCTGGAGGATGATCAACAAATACCCCTTCCCCTCAGTTATGCCTCGCACAATGGCTAACAAACAAGCTCAGGCTTACTTTCTGTTACCAATTAAGATCCAGTTAGGCTCTTATGTGGTCTCCATTGAGGTTCTCTTGAAAATGGGAGCAGCGGGAACATTATCACCTTGCAGGTATCTCAGGATTTAGATATAGATCTTAATGTATTGTCTTTGGTTTTGAGTGCATCATCGAACTCAATGACTTGCTACATGATGAGAAGCCTTTACCATTCTCAGTACATGGGTTTGGTTTCTGTGATCAGTTCACTGCTGTGCCAGAGTTGTTATTCGCCATTATCTTTGGGGTTGGACGGTAGCACATCAACAGGTTAGTATTAATCTAGAGCCCAACTTTTTTTCATTGAAGAATCTGCACGCATGTGGAAAATTTCCACTTATTGATACATTTCCCCGATGGAGCAGTGGGGTTTATTGTTTTAACTCCTTCCTAACCAGCATTGCTGGTGGACTTTCCTTCCAGCCTGGGCCAAACAAAGATATTTTCAATATAGAGAAAGATATTATTCTTCCCACAACTCTGAGTAAAATCTTGACTTCCACCTAACAGTACATTTAATTAATATTAACTGTCCTCTGTACCAAAATACAGAGCAGGAAATAAAGGCCAAGAAGGAATGGTTAGATGATGTGCTTGAAAATGTTGGTGTTTAATCAAACCTCTCCTATCACTTCTTTCACAGTTTTTGCGCACAAGTTTGATAAAACGTTCTGCACCTTCATGGACTAAGGGCATTTATATGATATTACTGTTCACAATCCTACCCCTCTCAAGTAGACAATTAGCCAGGTGATTGCAAAGTCCTAGGTGTTGTCAAAGCTCACTCTCATGAACACGTTTAACCAAAAAGGGTGGCGGAAGGCCAAAAAATGGCTTAAAGCGGTTTGTACTAGAAGAGTGATATTCCAGTTCCACATGATGCCGTTCATACTAAAAATGCTTCATCCACATTCCAGCGGATGATCAATGATGTTCTTGGTGATCTTTGGTTCACCTGTGCGGTGGTATGTAATTGATTATATACTTGTGCATTACCCCACTCCTGAGCAGCATGAGAAGGACATGAATGCGGTGCTGGATGCATTGCACAAGGCCAACCTCTATGTTAAACCCTCAAAGTGCGAGTTTTTCAGGGGGATGATTTACCTTATTAAGTATCCTAGTATTGAAGGAGAGTTACACAAACCATTCCAGAAAGCTTAAAGACATCCTCACATGGTCCATCCCTACCACTCAGAAGATGTTGCGGAGCTTCTTGGGCACCATTATATCATTGAAGAATTTCTCCCCACCCTCTTGCAGCTGGCTGCGCCGCTGCATCCCTTCACATGGAAGAATGTTCCATTTCAAAAATACATAGGAATGCTTGTGGCCATTTGACGCTATCAAGGAGGTGTTCATGACACCTCTTATTCTCAAATATGCTGACCCCACCAAGCCTTTAGTCATAGCGTGCAATGAGTCATTGTACACCATGAGGAAATGCTGCTTCAAGCGTATGACGCATTTGAAATATCTAGTAGCTTATTTTTTACACAAGTTCGCTTCATCCAAAAAGTCCTAAGCTATATATATGATAATGAGTTGGCCACAGTATTGTGGTCGTTTACACATTAGCAGGGGTACCTCCTTTAGGTCATGCGGCATGAAGTGACCGTGTGAAAAAATCATTATGCCTCAATGTATATCTGAAAACCGCAGAAGCTAGCACATCTCCAGGCTAGACGTACCGCAACCTTTGCAATTTTAATTTAATTATAGATTTGTCAAGAGTTTCTTGATTATCCTTCACAATTTGTTGAGTAAAAACCCTTCTTTTAGTCACATGGAGGAGGAAGGACAGTTACTAACTACAGTAATTCCTCCAGCCTGTATTCTAGCTATATGGCTCCTCTGACAATTTCAGTGGTAAAGTGGGATCTGGAGTTGCCATTAGTTTTCTGTCTTTAGTGAGACAAACGTCCTGTGTGTAAGGGTTGGAGCTAGTTGACCAGCTAGTGCTTCCAGCGCATCAGCAAACTCATTATTTGTTGGTGGAGGAATGATTTTTCTAAAATCCTGAGTTTGTGTTATGCACCATCTTTGCAATGAGGTGATTTGGGCTCATCATGACCCCCTGGAAGTGGGTCACCCGGGAGATAAAAGATACCATGACTTGGTGCAGTGGGAGTATAACTTGCTAGGAAACTTAAAAGATATCCCAATGTGAATCGCTATTTGCATAACGTGGGTGCAGGATAAATTGAATAATCTAGGTAGAAATGAGCTTCTCCATCTCCTATAGTAGGCTGAGGATCTATTGACAACAGTATATAGACTTCATTGTGAGATTCCAAGCTCCAATGGGTTAATGCGATTATGATGGTTATAAACCACCTTACCAACTTTTTATTGTATATTCCATATTTGTCTGCTATTAACTCCAAGGAAATGACCCAGCTCTTTGTGCAGCATGTCTTCACAATGTTTGAGTTTCCTTTAAAATTGTGAGCAACTGAGGCCACAGTTTATAGTGTTTTGGATGGCCCTCCTGGTTAATCTGAAAATTAAGCCATGCCATTTCGCCGCATACCATCCCCAATCTGATGTGCAAATTGAGCAGGTCAGCCAAATCCTTAAAACAATATTTCCAGTGTTACGCCACTGCTGCGCAGGATACTTTATGCATATTTTGCATTGGCACAATTTACATACAGTAATGCCTCAATATGTCTATTAGGTTTTCGCCTTATGAGGCCATGCTGGGGTATAACCCTTCATTTTCCCCTGTCCCTTTACTTCACTTGGAAGTCCCTGCTGCAGCGGACCATGTGCAGCAAATATGGAGCACTCAATATCTGGTTTGGGAGCACCTGCCAAAGCTATTGGCAATTACAAGCTGTTTGTGGATTTTAAACGCTTCCCCACCCATGAGATAAAGGTGTCTTCATTGTTCATGCATAATATGCACCACCTGCGTATGAAGGTTTCCTAGCAGAAGTTCATGGGCAAGCACTTGGGCTCTCATGTGGTTGAGGAGAATTGGGCAATGTGATTTTTTGGTTGGCTCTTTCCACTCAATGAGACAGCACACCATCTTTCACGCGCCCAAGTTGTCACCATTTAAAGGCATACTACCTGCTGATCTGGAGACTGTCATAATCAAAGGCTCAGCGGAGGCGGAGGTGGAGGCCATTCTGGAGTCCCATCAATTGCACCATTTGGTGCAATATATGGTGGCTTGGAAAGGATTTCCTTATTATGAGTTCAGCTGGGTTACTGCCCAAAATTATGCCAATTTTTCCAAATTAAAGGAGGCCTTCCACGTCATGCACACAAACTCTCACCATCCTCCCATGAAAGTAGCTTCTATATTGGCGATCAACCTCCCAAAGGCACACAAAATGTTGCACTTTCTCAATCTGGTTGGGTGCTCCCTGACAAAAAAAGGAAGAATAATGTAAGTCTTAGGGAACCCCTGAAGCTTACTTGGGAGGACTTCCCATATTGTACTAAGAAGGGGAGGAGACCAGCTGCCGTCCCTCTTGTCACCATAGGCAACTTAGACCATGTGGTAATTGATAGGTGAGTGAAGGCGTATCTCTTAGAAATCATGTCATTCCACCCATTTCAACCAACCATGAGCTGGTCCAAAAATTTGGGTGCGTGTTGGGAAGTGGCGGCGGCCTGGGGCCATTGCCAACATAATGTCAGCAGCAATTCTCCCCCTCAAGAGGTTAGCTCTTTCAGTTTGAGCTCTGCTGATAAAATCAAATCAATATAAGGCGAAATTAAATTGAATGATTCAGTTTCAGGCTTGGAAATCCCCAACAGTCGTTCTCCTTTAATACTGGTAGTCACAAGAATGTCCCTGGTAGTTTGGGCGCAATAAACCCCTTTAATACTTAATGGGACCAAACATATATATCCTGTCCATGAGCGCACCCAGTTGCCCAACGGATAAAGTGTTGCCAATATGCCATGCAAAATGGCGCCAGGAAGGGAAATTTGGTGGGTTAATTTGAGCCTAAGTCAGCTGGACAGGCTGAAATTGATCTGGCGTTGTAAAATTTTAAATTTTTAATCCGCTATAGTTGAATTGAATTTCATTCCTGATGCAAATAAAATATATTTTTCCTATTTTTTGGTGAGCTTATAAAGGCAGCGGACCTTGACAGGTTCTGATGTTGCTCTATTAATCCATTTATCACCCTTTAGTTCAATTAAAAAAGGTCCCAAGATATTATTTTATTTGTAAATTTATATTCCTGCCAGACATTTAGCAGCTATGATAGCTTCTTTTGGGAATTTCTGGCATTATCAAGGCTGACCTATCACTTTCCCATCTCACAATATGGATGGCTTTACCAGAGGTATTCTGCTGTGGTTTGGTGGTAACTAACCATGAGTTCAAGCCAGTGTCGTTATTATCAGCACGCTTCATGACACTCCCCTAGTGCTAAATAATATATTTTGTATTATGGAACTTTCGCGTTCTGAGGATTCTTCCCCTTCTGAAGACATTTCACATTAAGCTTTGGAAATTGTTGCAATACCTAAAATACCCAGGCTTCAGTAGTCTCAGACTATTACACCTCTCTGGTGCACCATGTTGAGGAACATTTGCGTGTCAGACCAGTATATGAGGATCTCATTAATGTACAGCCATATCTGACCCTGAAGATCCTGATTCCAACCCCCTGACATATGCTAGGGCAAGCCTCTATTCCCACTCAGGATATAAGCAGGTACACTAAGGTGCGGGTGAGTTCCAAGGCTAAGAAGTCAAATACACTTTTTGGCCCTTAATGTTCAATATATATATATGACCATGCTTACTTCTTGTTTCCGCTGCATATAACGGTAAGACGGAGCAAGGTCACAGCAATTGCCCTTGTGGACACTGGAGCCACAGTAAAAATACAATGATCTGAAAATTGTGCAAGTGTTAGATCTTAAATTTCTCACTGATTCACCTTTTGTGGGGCACTAGTATACCTATGCTAACCCTCATCCTTTGTAAACCACTGAGGTTTACTGCACATGAGTATGAATTTGTGGTAAACTTCGTGGCCACTCCTGGTTTTCATACCTTGTGATCTTAGGGTTAGGATGGTGGTGTCGCCAATCAGTAATTATTGACTTTGTATGAAATATATTAGCCTTTAACTACAACTATCCTTTCAGTAAAATCCCCCTCCTCCCCACATTGGTAATAGGGAATGCAGTGGCAGCAACAGTGGAATACTCTTCTATAGATGTTCCTGAGATGTCAACTTTTTCCCCATTTATTCGCTCCCTTTATATCAGTTTTTTGACGTGGAGGGTGATAATCAGCTGCCTAGTAACTCTGAGTTTGATCTGAGTTTCAAAATGTCTTTTGACCTCATTAAATCAATGCTCTTTATGCCTCTAAACAGCTAAAGATCAGTCCTTAAAGTTGGATTGACAACATGGTGAAGAAGGGGTGGATAACCAAAAACCTTTTAAATATCATCAACAATTGTTTTTAACAGAGACCTGATGGCACTATGAGACCATGTGTGGACTATAGCATTTGAATAGAGTCATTGTCCCTGATCTTGACCCCCTTCCCTTAGAAGCTGCCATTCTCCATGCTATTTCCAAGTCAAAGGTCTTCTCCAAACTTCACCTGGTTAATGCACTTTACCAAGTGTGGGAAAGGTCTGGTCAGAAAAGACTCACTGCCTTCCAGACATGGTATGGCATCTACCAGTTCAAGGCCATGCCTTTTGTCTTGAAAAGGCGCTTCTGTTTTCCAGCGTAACATTGATGAGCTTTCAGGTGATCTCAGGTTCACCTGCGCCAACGCCTACGTGAATGATATTTTGATACACTCTCCCAATGTAGAGTATCATGCCTAGAACTTGGTGGTGGTGGTTTCTAGATCTTCACAAAGCAGATTTAGTTGCAAAGCCATCTAGGTATGAACTTTACAAGGATGAAGTGCAGATCCTTGAAAATCTGGTACTTGATGATAATTATGTAATGCACTTTCAAATATAGAGGACATTCGCTATTGGCCTACCCCTGTGATTCTAAAGCAGCTGCTTAGCTTTCTTGAACCTGTTACTTTCCTTAAAAGATTATGTCCAGCTATCTCTGAGTTAACATCCCCTTTACCACCCCTCAAAGGTAAGAATGCTCTTTTGTCTGGACTCCAGAGTTCCAACAAGCATTTAAAGCAATAATTAAGTTTTTTCTACCACTTCTGTTTTACAACATTCTGATGAAGATAAGCCCTTTATTGTGTCTTGCTTCGCTTCAGGCATGGCAGTTGGTGCTGTCTTTTTCAAGAATATGAGGGCGAGAACATCCAGTAGCTTACTTCTCTAGGAAGTATAAGGTAACTGAGCGCTCTTAGGCCATTTAATATAAAGAGCTAACTATAGTTGCATTATCAGGCAAACAGCAAGTAAGAATTAGACTGGCCTGCCAGCCTAGATGCCAGAGCACCTGAACGGCAAACCAGAAAGCCAAAGGCACTGCTACTGGTATGACGAATATGAAACTGGAAAAGAGTTTCACCAATAAATGCCGGTGAGACAGATTCTCATACAGGCACATAATAGAATACCAGATGAACATGGCCGTTAACCCCAAGGGTTATGAGAGTGTCAGCAGAAAAGGAGGTTTAATTCTCAACATATAAAAACTATATTTTTAAGGAAGGTTTTTAATGGAAAATTTAAGGAAGAAAATTGACCAACAATTTTCTCAGTTCAATGTGACTGATTAAATAGTGGTCAATTGGAGAGGAAACAAGCCAGGATTGGGTCCCTCAAGTTTGACCTAACCAACAAATTATTTGGAAATGGGGGCAGATAAGCTCACTGGGAACTGACATTGAAGGATTCGGCAGCAGGCTGAGTCACTGTCAGTTCAACCTTGAATTCCCAAACCAAGACTTGACTGCATTTCTGGCAGTTGGTATGATGGCATCTGGCCCAATGAACAACAGGAATCCCCCAAGGCCACCCCACATAGGGGCGGTCCCAATTGGTTGGGAACAGGTTTGGGATGCCCAACCTGCCTGTGCCCTGTCGCTGAGCTGTTTATTCAGTTAAAAGCGTTGCATCAGCTGCAACTCCCGATTGGCTGGATGGGAGCTTCAAACTATCGCTGATGGTGTTTGATGCTGCTACCTGTGCATAGGGGATCATACCCAACGATTTTGGGAGGGGGTTAATTTTAATAATTGAGGTATTGACTGAATCAAAATTGTCAGCAATTCCAGCTGATGAGTCAGTCTTCATTCCTTTTTGACTATGTGGATCCAAAAATATTGGGCTCGTTTCCACTCATCTTCAGACTGATTGACTTCATTTTGGCAATTTCAGCACAAATTTCCCCGATCAGGTGTAAAAGTTTGGGAGAGGAGAATGTGGGCACTGGGGGAGGGACCCAAAGAGGGAGGGCTGTTACCCAGCGCTCATCTACCATGTGGGCGAGATCTCCCTGGGTGATGAGAGGTACTGCCACCCTCTTTAGAGCCCTTTTGTTTGATAATGGGAAGAGGGCCTGGTCAACACACAGGTGACATTTCCCTGGACTTACATTACCCTTTCCTTTTTCCAAAGGAAGGGTGCCGCCACTGGGAAACTGCATGAGGGCCACATTATTGTGCGCCTTGGGTAGCTTGATCGCCAATACCGTTGTAACTTTTTGGGGGGGACGGGGGGCGTTTGGGTGGGATTTTTAAATGCCTTGACAAGCTCCATGCAGTTAGCTCAATTGCGAGCCTTAACCCAATTGTTCTTATAAGCCAGATACCCTTTCCAGGCCATGAGATACTGGACTGACTGCCTGGATTTGTGGGATGCTAAGATGTTTTCCACCTCAGCTTCTTCCACATCCTCAATCACAATAGGTTCAGGTTTAGTACGGGATGATTCCCTTGAATGGGGACAACAGGGACACATGGAAGACGAGATGCTGTTTTCAATGCGTCAGCAGTTTCAAATAAAAAAGCAGTATTGCACAAGTCTTCCTCCACCAGGTGGGGACCCAAATGCTTGCTTGCAAACTTTTGAGTAGGTACCAGCATCTGCAGGTGGAGGGTGCCCAACATGACATGAGAATCCACTGTGATATTGTGACCAGAAGCCATTTGTGATCTGCGAACCATTTAATATCATTGATAGCTTTTACAAAATGCTCTGTACTAAGGACTGGGTTGACAGATATGCTCAATGTGATCTGCGGCAGCAGGAACCTCTGGATGTATACAAGAGCTGACTGAAAAAGTGGGGCTATAACCTAGCATTGCTTCATAGGGAGAAAACCTGTAGAGGCATGAGTACCGCTGTTATAAGTAAATTGGGCGAGAGGGAGGTCATCAGACCAAGTATCCTGGGTGGCCAAAGTGTAACAGCGCAAATACTGTTCCAAAATTTGGTTAACCTGCTCAGTCTGTCTGTCGGACTGTGGGTGGTAAGCAGTGGAGTGACAGGGGGTGATTTTTAGGATGATAATAGCTCATTCCAATAACGAGCTATAAATTGGGGCCCACGGTCACTGATGATCTCCTTTGGGAGACAAAAATCGAGAACACATGGTGTATGAAGAGCTGAGTGGTCTCTTCAGATGTGATCACAGATTTATAGGGAATAAAAAGGGAAAATCTTGTGAAGCGATCAACCACCACCATCACTGCTGCGAACCCATTAGAACAGAAAAGTTTGACAATAAAGTCCACAGACACCGACGTCCATGGAACCTCCGCCTGTTGTAATGGGTGTAGGAGACCCTTCCTTCCTGAACAGTCTGACTTTGCCCAAGCACAGGTAACACAATTGGCAATCTAAATTGGAACTTCCTTTGTCAAGCCCACCCAGTTATATGTTCGCTTGATCAGTTTGATGCATTTTTTGTTTCCTGGATGGCTGATTGTGGGAGGGTCGTGATGCGCACAAATTAAAGCTCAGCTTGGAAAAGAGGGAGAACCCAAATTCTTGACCTAAAATAGATGAGTCCCTCCACCAAGGAGTACAGAGAGTGTTTATGAATTTTAAGGGTCAATTTCTTGAATAACTTTACCCCTTCAGGGCAGGCCTTTTGATCGGTCAAGACCTGAGCCGCAAGCGGGGCATTGGGGCGAGGGCGGCGGAAGAAATGATGGGGAACAATCGTCAAAATTTGGACAGCAGGAATAATGGTAACAAAATATACTTCTTCTGAATCTGTGGGACAATTGGTGGGGTTTCAGCTGAGGAAATTGGGAAATACGTTAAGTGAAACTTTCACAAAAATTATGTTTGAAATTGAAACTCCACAAGTCCTGATAGGTTCATGCTTGCCAGTGTGCCAATTTCTGGGGTTTACGAAAGTAAAAAAAGACTGGTGATCTGTGTGGACTGTTAACTCAGGTTGAGCACCTTGTAACAGGTATCTTCAATGAGTTAATGCCCATGCTACAGCTGCCAACTCTTTGTTGTAGATGGCCCAAGGCTGCTCTGAAGAGGTAAACTTTTGGGAAAAATAGGCGACCAGATGTTCCAAGCCATTGTGATCTTGGAGCAACACCGCTCCCACTGCTACCGAGGAGGCATCACATGCAACAATATATGGCTTGGCGGGACGAGCGTTTTTCATAATGGGAGGGTATAAAAAACCTTTTTGATCAATTCAAATGCCTGTTGCATTTGGGCGTCCAGAAGAATGGTACATTCTTTTGGTAAGGGGGTGGAGTGGGGCAGCAAACTGGGAAAGTTCTGGGGAAATTTTTTTAAAAAAAACTATGATTCCCAAGAAACTTTGTAATTGTTTCTGGGTTTTTGGGGTTGGCCATTCTCATATCGCATCCAACTTATTGGGAGGAATCTCGTAGCCATCTTTAAGGATGAGGTTCCTGAGAAAGGTAACTTCCTCCTTATAGAATTCACATTTGGAAGGCTTAACAAACAAGACTGCCTTATGAAAGGCGGCCACGACTGCTTCCAAGTCAATACCATGTTGTTTGGGGGTCAGGGAGTGAACCAGAATGTCATCAATATATGAAACCATGCAAGTAAACCGAAGATCACCCAGTGCATTGTCAATAATATGTTGAAACATAGCGGGAGCATTCTTCAGCCCAAAGGGCATCACGTGGAATTGAAAAATGCCTCGCTTCATCTGGATCACTGTTACCCATTTTTGCCCTTTCATGACCTGAATCTGGTTGAAAGCATTGATGAGATTCAGCTTGGAGAACACCCGATATTTGGCAATTGCTTGGCTTATCATCTGCTCTAAAGGCAGGGGGTAGGGATCAGAAACTGTGACTTTATTTAAGTGTCCTTAGTCCATGAAGGGGCAGAGGGAACCATCAGCTTTTTTAGCAAAAATGATGGGAGACGTGACTGGTGATGTCTCCTTAAACAACCATCCCTTTTTCAACATATCATCCAACCAAGTGTTGAGCGCATCCTCCTCCTCTGCTGTGTGAGGGTACAACGGGCAGTTAATATTTACCAATTCCACCGTCGTACAAAATCTGCAGTCAAATCTAGTGTGAGGAGGCAGACAATCTGCCTTTTTTAGTACTAGATGGAACAATCTGCCTTTTCAGAATTGAAAATGCTTAGATAGCGCATAAAAATTTCTGGAAAATTGGATGGTATGCCCACAGGAGAGACGAGGGAAGTGAGAGAACTATGACCTTGAGTTTTCTTAAGAGTGTCAATCAAGGGAAATTTACCCTCCAGTTGATCACTAACAAATGACAGCATGTTAGACTCTAGGTGAATCTTGAAAAGTTGCCAGCACCACCATCCCACTTCTAGGATCACTGGAAACACCAAGTTTGGCGTGGTAGAAAAATGATCTCAGAAGCTGAATTGGTTTATTGAAAATGTGACTGGTCAATGAACCAGGTATGAGGTCTGGGAGGCTGATGATGCAACCATCACCAAAGGACCTGCATCCAGGTCAAGTTCCAATTGCTGGGCCAGTTCAACGCTCATAAAATCTCCCGCAGCTCTGGTGTCCACCAGGGCCTCAAAGGAGACATGATGGGACCCAACACTAATCTTCATGGGTAATAAGAAGTAAGCGGAGTTCTCTTTATTGGTGGTTGTGGATGAATCCAGTGATACTGAAGATATGGTAGTGGGGTCAGGGGAAACTCTTAGGCTCATAGGGGGTGGGTAAACTTTTTGCAAGGCGGAAGGTCAGATCCTACTGACATGGGCAAAATAGCCGTGGCAACTATGGGGTGTGGATTTGAAGTTTTGAGTGGAACTTGGCTATTATGGACAGGGAAATTTTCTTCATAACCTTATTCAGTTGAAAAGTAGGGCCATTGCTATGCCAATATCTACGAGAAAGGCGGAAATGTTAGAAATAATGGTTGGTCAATTATATCAGGCAAACAGCAAGTAAGAATTAGACTGGCCTGCCAGCCTAGGTGCCAGTGCACCCAAACGGCAAACCAGAATACCAAAGGCACTGCTGCTGATACAACGGATATGAAACTGGAAAAGAGTTTCACCAATAACTGCCAGTGAGCCAGAACTTTGTACAGGCACATAATAGAATACCAGATGAGCATGGCCGTTAACCCCAATGGGTATGAGAGTGTCATCAGAAAAGGCGGTTTAATTTTCAGCTTATAAAAACTATATTTTTAAGGAAGGTTTTTAATGGTAAAACATAAGGAAGAAAAATTGACCAACAATTTTCTCAGTTCAGTGTGACTGATTAAATAGTGGTCAATTGGAGAGGAAACAAGCCAGGATTGGGTCCCTCAAGTTTGACCTAACTGACAAATTATTTGGGAATGGGGGCAGATAAGTTCATTGGGAACTGACATCAAAGGATTTGGCAGAAGGCTGAGTCACTGTCAGTTCAACCTCGAACGCCCAAACTAAGACCTGACTGTGTTTCCAGTGGTTGGCATGACGGCATCTAGCCCAATGGGCAACAAGAATCCCCCAAGGCCACCCCATGTAGGGGCAGTCCTAATTGGTTGGGAACGAGTTCAGGATGCTCAACCCGCCAGTGCCTGGTTGCTGGGATTTTCATTTGGTTAAAAGCGTTGCATTGGCTGCAATGCCCAATTGGCTGGAAGGGAGCTTTGAACTATCACTGATGGTGTTCGATGCTGCTATCTGTGAATTGGGGATCATACCTGACGATTTTGGGATGTGGTTAATTTTAATGATTGAAGTATTAACTGAATCAAAATCTTCAGCGATTCTGGCTGATGAGCCAGTCTTCATTCCTTTTTTACTATGTGGATCCTGATTATTGGGCTCGTTTCCACTCATCTTCAGACTGATTGACTTCATTTCAGCAATTTTGGCACAATTTTCCCCAATCAGGTATACAAGTTTTAAAGAAGAATGTGGGCACTGGGGGAGTGACCCAAAGAGGGAGGGCTGTTACCCAGCCCTCATCTACCATGTGGGTGAGATTGCCCTGGGTGACAAGAGGTACCACCAACCACTTCAGAGCCTTTTTGTTTGATAATGGGAAGAGGGCCTGGTCAACACTCAGGGGACGTTCCCCTGGACTTGTATGCATGGTCATTGAAACACTGGCATTAACTTCTGCAGGGTGCTAAGCATTCAGTGATTGTGCATGTGGATAAAAAGTCTCTTATATACTATTGCAATCTCCAAAAACTAGATCTCAGGAAAACTAGAAGTTACCATGGCCTTCTAAACTTCAACTTCAGACATCAGTCTGTCAGAGGGGTGCATATATATTACCAGATTTCATGAGTCTCAATTCCCTTGTTAAAATCTGAGGATTGCTCATTTGTTTGCTATAATCCTGCTCATATAACTAGGAAGAAATTTGGCCAAAAACCTTCAAATTTTCGTTAATATCTTACAGTATATTAACCATTATATAGCTCACTAGGCTTATTTAAAAGTCAAATGACTCTTATGAACCTCTCAAACTGAATTTCCCTAAAAATTTTGGAGCTTCTACCAATGCAGGCAAAAGTATAAGCTGGTGATTTTCGTCCTAACAGTTTGTCAACGCTCTTAATAAGAACTGATTATGTTAATAACTAGATAAAAAAGAATTAAGATAAGATTTTTTATTACAAGATATAATTTGATGATATTTTTATTGGTCAGGCGCCAGTATTTTACACCTCTAGGGAATCTCCTGGCCATATCTCGAGCACAAATTTCCCCAAAAATTAATTTTAATCTCATTTTGCCGAAGAACTGATACAAAAATGACCTTTCACTAGATCTGCTGGTGGAAAATACTCTCAAATAATGGAGGGTTTCAGGTACAAATGTTGCAACTTAAATTTATAGATTGCCCTATGGCCAGATCAAATTGAGTTTTGTCATACAGCTGATAAAACATGATTACTGGGGAAGGGCATCAATTTAAGGTTAATGACATACTCTTAATCATGATTTCAACAGGCCTCTCATTAGCACTAGGTCTCCCATTTGGGCTTTCCATGCGCAAGTGCTATCATGCCTATTTTGAGTCTCAACATACAAAATAATATAGGGTGGAAAACTGATTGTGATGATTTAAAGTGCAATCTCATAATTGTTATTAGTTCATAAGATTCTTAGATGGCACTTAGATATTGATCCCAGATCAAAACTTTATTACAAAGTCATTTTTATGCACGGGTAATCTGAATAATTGCCAAGTATAACTTCAGGATGATTTACCAGAATTGATGGTTTTTGAAGGGTTTATTTTTGAGTCAAAAACCAGAATCTGGAATTTCCTATTTGACTATAACATAAGCCCTGAGATTCCCTATTAGCCTGCAATGATTGTTAAAAGCCAGTTTTAGTTTCAGCACAAATTGCCAATGAATATAAGGCTATATTCCACTAGCTTTAGGATCAGCCCAAACTTCTAAGGAATTTGGATCCAGATTCTCTCCCCTACTTGAGAGCAAACAATATCTATTAGTTATATTAATTATGTGTTATTATATATATTAATATGTTTTTTATATTTTTATATTATATATTTTTTCTTATTTTACTGTATTCTATTTTTCAATGATAATAGTGTATAAATGTATTCTTTAATTGCCAACTTATTAAGCTTCTTTTAAACAATTTTTATGGGCACTGTTGTATATATGGCCAGTCCTAACTTCCTTGATTTTATAGTGAATTTGATTTGTTCTCAATAATTTTAAATGGGCTAACCCAGATGCGATATAACTTTTGTAATCAGCCCAATCTTTGGGTTTTTCAAATTAGAAGTTCATCACCTATTCTGAACTTGTCCAATTTGTAGCATTTTTGCATACTCTTTTTACGTTGGGCCTTTTACATAGCAAAACTGTTGTCAAAGGCTTAATTTTTTAAATTGATCAGGGTATAAGCAAATTTCTCAACATATTTAGGATATTTGTTCTTGACAGGATCCTCTAGGGCTTTTTAAATTAACGATGGTAGGGCAGGATGTCTTCCTTATAGCAACTGAAAAGGCGACATCATTGTAGCTGAATGATAGGGGATGTTGTATAAAAACATGGCTGAACCTGGGTAGGTGCTACATTTGGAAGGTTTATATGAAGTCAATTTTTGGATTATATTCACCAATGTCCCATTTTCTCACTCAACTGTACCATTGGTTTCAGGATGATAGGGAGCATAAAGAACGCCTCTTACTTCCATTAACTGATTTGAGCTTGGTGAGAACATGGGCGGTGAAATTAGTACCATTATCTGTAAAGATGATTTGGGGACATCTATGCTTTAGGAAGATGTTTTCAAACATGAACTTAGCTTAGTTGCTGCTTCTGCTTCCCAAATAGCCATAGATTAAATCATTTAGTCAAGTAATAGATAGTCACATCCATATACTTGGCCTTTGAATTGCTTATTGGAAGAATTCTAAAAACATTGATAGAAATGTATGCCAGGAAATTAGGGCCAAACAAGGCGATAAGTTGTTCTTTTTTGATACAGTTTTTTTTGCTTTGACGCTCCACACAGCACTCTATCATTTACTGGATGTTAAAAAAGTATTAGCTCTTTATGTTAAAAATTCTTCAGATGCTCCTTTGTCTTCTTAATCTTCTATGCCATATGACCTTATGGTCAGCCATTATGATGTCCATACAGGCTGATGGTCCTGAATATATATACTTTACACCTCCAACCATTTTTTAAAGTGTCCCATTTTATTTATTATATCTTGTTGTAAAGTTAGTAGTAATTTTGGACAGATTTGGACTCATTTTGTTACTCTCTGCCTATCATCTTCTTAAACAACTCATAAGCAGCCAAACTAAGTGTACAATAGTGGGTAGTCAGGATAAGCAGTCCGCGTTCAAATGCTTTACCCCCACACAATACTCACTTATGTAATCATAAGCTTAAATCTTCAACGCCTAGCGTGCCACTAGTCTCTCAGACTTCCCCAAATTTAAACATCTTAGGGATACATGATTAGTAATAACTGTGAAGTGAGTGCCATGAAGATGGACCCAAAATTGCTTGCATGCATATTTGATTGCCTTGTAATACCATTTTGTCACTGTATAATTTTTCTCAAAAACCATTTAAGGGCCAACCAGCAAAGGCACAAGGATGTTCTTAGCCTTCCTCTCCCATCTGAGATAATATGGCTTCAACTGCTATGAGGGATGCATCAGTCTTGACAATAGATTTTTGATCAAAGTCCAGTTATTGTAGGATGGTGGCCACTAATAGTGCTAATCAAAGCTGATTAAATCCTTTTTGACAAGCCAAACTAGTCTAAAATGGGACTTTATCCCTAAGTAGATAGAAGAGTTGTTATCCAAGAGGTGTGAAATGAACAATAAATCAGCAATAGTAACCTATCATGCCTAAGAAAACTTAGATATTGCGCTTCAGTTTGCCATTTCATTTTGAGTATGGCATATAATTTACAAGGTGGAGCTAAAGTCCTACTTAGTCAATTAAAAAGTAAGTTATTCAGCTGATTTTGAAAAATTGTCACTTTATGGGCTTATTTCTAAGTTTTTAACTGCTAGCCTTCCAAAAACCTCCTCTAAGTGTTCAGGTGGTAATTAAAATTGTGACTGAAAACACTAATGTCTCTAGTACTAAAAAAATAAAAAACACTAATGTCATCAAGGTACACTGTACACATGACAAATTTAAAACTACAAGGATCTTGTCTATGGCTTTTTGGAAGGTATTCAGGGCATTGGATACCCCCTGAGACATGCTTGTTAACCAAAATAGGTCCCCTAAGGTTATTATTGCACATTCTTTGCACCCCTTTTCATGCATTTCAATTTTAGTATTTCCCACTAATGAGGTCCATCGCCAAAAAGCTTTTCACACCCTTTAGCCTGTCCAAGGCATTGTCAATCCATGGAAGAGAATACAAGTCCTTTTCATAATGTTGTATTAATTTTTGTTAATTAATGACAACTCAATTATTTCCATCCTTCTTTTTTACTATTAAAAGTGGTGCAAGCAAAGGAATTTTTGAAGGCACTATCATACCACAATTAAGGAGTTATTTAATATCCCTTAAACAGCTTCTTCTAATGTTTTTGAGAATCTATAAGGTCTTAATCAAATTGGTTTGTGATCACCAGTATTATTATTATGGATGTCATCATTAGCACATCCTAGGTCATAAATCATTTTGCACAAATATTCCCAATTATGTGAAAATGACTCCTGAGCATGACTCTTATCAAAGTTGTTCAAGTTAATCAAATTGGCCATTGGAACAACATTGCTAATGCTGATAAGGTCCTTGTCAGGGTGTCGTACTTCAGCAAAAGTTTTAAAACTCATGAAATGAGTTAAATCCCATGGTAGTAGACCAATGAAAAATTTATTATCTAATACCTCTTATTTTTAATGAGCCGATTTTTGGTTCACATATAAGACATGGATTTCCACATGGCTGGTAATAATAAAGTCAAGTGCAATGTTTGTCTTGAATTGTGATCTGGACCATGAATAATATACTTTGCTACAAAGTCATTCCAGAATTTTAACTGTTAGTCCAGTAGGGATGACTACTTGATTTCCCAATGATATAGTAACGTTCTAATTTGACAAAAATGGATGCCATGTGACTCATTGCTCTGTGTGGGCAATGATTTTATCTTTAATTTTGCTTTGATGTAGCCAATCAAGACTACTCCATCTTTTTTAGGCCAGATTTGTGAATAGTCTGGGCTTCTTTTTATCAATTACTCCATCTTTGTTATAGTACAACAGGATAGTATGTCTGATACTGTTGAGAGTATCATCCTTGTGATTTGGCACAACTCCAGATCTCTTCAAAAATCATTACATAGTAGAGTATCATAGTTCATATTTGCAATACTAAGGCGGGTGCTATTATTATTTGAAAAATTTGATTTGAGGAAGGCTGACCAGGGGATGGACACTTCTGATAAGACACTAAAAAAATGAAACTTCAGCGAGAGGAGGGCACTCCAGAAAAGCAAAAGCTATCACCTGTTGCCAGCGGGAACGCCAAGAGAAGGAAGGGGTCATGTGTGCAGGGGCTTGCGCCTCTATTGAGCACGTATGTAGGAAGGGGTCTGAAACGATGAACCAAACTAGGATTCAGGATGAGACTAACTAGTGGCGACGTGGTGCGAGGTACCCAAACATCCACGCTTAAAAGTGGTCCACTAAGTGCGATTGGAACTGGTGTACAGCCTCTTGGAGGGTGGGGGTGAAGCCTGAGATGGCATCCAGGACAATCGTGTGGATAGTCCACATAGCGATTGTGGCTACCAAGGCATGGAGGGAGGGTGAAAGAGGGGAAGCCATGGATAAAGCAAACATGTTCATATACAGGCTTAAGGGCTGTGCCTGATCCTGGCGAAACAGACGTTGCTCCTCACGCCATATCGCTTTAGATGGAGGGCACTTTTCCAAGCATTGAACCAGCGTTCCATACTGGCCACGCACGACAAAGGATGAGTGCAAAGTGTTAGAGCATTTGGCAGTACGGTATACCTGTCTCAAGCAGCGCCACACATGGGAACAAATATGCGGTTGCATAAGAGGGTGGTGGGCATACTTCTAAATGGCTTTCTGGTTATCAAGGGGGTAGGGGATGTCCATCATGTCCAGGTAGTCCACCCTGTCCATGGTAAGGGGTCGCATGGGTATCGCTCCATTCATAATGGGAAGTCCTTGTACTTCCTGAGTAAACCAAGGAGAGGGATGCCCCCTCTGGGCGGTGTGCCCACAGATGCGAATTCTCCACTCAGCGCTCCGCATGGAGAGGAGGATCCTCTTGATGGGGGGCGACGTCCCATGTGGGCCCGCTGCAGAAGGATGTGAGGCAAGGTACTTCAACAGAGAGTGGGGGTGAGAAGGATTTGTGAGACCCAGGGCGTGGGAGAAGTTGGAGCGGGCTGCGCGGGACCAGTGCTGGGCTGAGATTGTAGGGTTAGTAACAGCTGCAATCCAGGTGCCAAGGATTTTGGCAGCATGGGTCTCAAAGTTGAGCAGACCCATACCACCACAATGGTGAGGGCCAAACATGGTATCCAGGCGCACCGGCAGTGGGTGGCCCAACCAAAGCCACCCTTGCAGAAGGACTAGTGACTTGAAAAAACATGGGAAAAAGCGATGGCGTGGGCTAAACCAACTTTAGAGAGGAGCATAGAGTTGGCTAGCACTACCCTGCCTGTAAGGGAGGTCTGGCGGGCTCTGAGGGAAGCTATGCGATTTGTAACGTTGTCCAGGATATGGTTTTCATCACCAATGAGGCATAACCTCCTGCCTCCAGTCACACCCCCAAATGGCGGAAAGGGCCAACGGTGGGGCTTGGCACAAAGGGGAGAATAAGCGGGGCGGTATGAGGTGGGCAGGGCAAATGATTTTGTGAGCAAATTGTTGAAGCAGGTAGAAATCGGGGCGCTGGGGACCAGCGGGCTTGGTACTGACCAAGGAGAATAATTTCAGTTTTGGAGGCGTTAAGTGAATCATTACTTACCCTGGAGTACACCTGGATAGTATCTTCAAGCGCGTGCATCATGATTGTTAGACACCACAACCACACAATCATCAGCAAACGCCAACATATTGGCTGGTGCTTGGCCTTGCACATGGACACCAGTAAGGCGGGAATTCACATTTCGAAGAAGTGGGTCAAGGCTGAATTTATATAAGAGTGGGCTAAGAGAGTCCCCTTGGTGCAGTCCCCTTTGAGGGCGGACTACATCCGTGTGAAGGCCAGGGCCACGCACAGCCATTGTGGCGGATTCTATTAGCAACATCACCCAATTGATGAAGCAAGGTGGGAGGCAGAACTTGTGAAGGCAAGCTCTGAGGTTTCCCAGTTGACCCTATAATAGGCTTTCTGCTGGTCTAAAAATACAAGTGCTCCAGAAGCTGTGGATTGACAGACGTTGGCAAAGTTGTGTATATTGTCCCAAAATTGACCTTTTGGGTATAAAACCGAATTGTTCAGGGGAAATGAGAGCAGAGGCAGCAACATCTAGACAGTTAGCCATGATTTAAGTAAAATATTTTTTGTGTCTGTGTTAGTGAGAGAAATGTGGCGCCAGTTGGCCAAGTCCAGATTATCCCCCTTTTTGTATAATGTAATTGTGAAGGCCTCTTGACCCCCAGGTAGGAGGAGAGTTTCCAGAAGTCACTGGTTAAGAGAGGCAAGCAGCAAGGAGGATAAATCTTTGAAATACTTCTTATAGAACTCATAAGGGATGGCGTTAGGACCTGGGCATTTCCTATTCTGTGATGGAGTGGTCTGGCCTTCGCACCTGTGTAGGACAGACTCTGGCGCTGTGTGAAGAATTTTTGAAAAGAATAGTGGTGCATGTGTTGCCCTCTGTAATATGTTTAGCTTTATACTGAACGCAAACCCAATGCTTGTGTTGTCTCACCAGTGCATTAAGGCAGGCGGCCACATCTGCCCACTTGCAACCCCAAGCTAGGCTGTAGCCTGCAGCGTGGACGTTGGACTCCAGTTAGTCCAACTCTGTCTTTGGGTGTGAAATGATCACTGAGGCAGCCCGTGAGTGGTGGGAGGAGAGGTGGCGAGCCTGGCAGATTGTGCTCGCCTTGAAGGTTGATATAGTTGAAATTGGATTGGCACATAATGATGTGACAAACTCTGGAGCCGAGGTCACAGATTCTAACCATGAGGAAATTCTTGGCGTTGCAATTTTGGCAGGGCGAAGTTTGCACCATTTTGGCGCCTGGGCTGCTATGTTGGATAAGCGGAAGGAAATCAATACCATCCTGTGGTCAGAGAAATCGATTTTTGTCATGGTGAAGTGGGAAAAAGGGTATGAAATTTAAGTGGCTCAAGGCTAAGGTCAATGCGGGTCATGGACCTTAACTGGCTGTTGTGTATGTGGTGGCGCAACGTGTTAGTGAGTAGTGAAGCATGGTGCGGCAAAGTATTGAACAACCTTAGGGTGGCTTTGAGAACACGAAGTTCAACGTGCCCCTGTGGGGGTGTAGTTGATGAAAGCCAGCGGTCTATGGATGGATTCATCCAGCAGTTCATGTCCCCAACAACGAATGGGTCAGGGGGTAGCAGAAGGGAATTGACTGTCAAGAAAAAGTCCTGACATTCTTGCACACAGGTTGGGGCGTAAATGTTAATGACAGCGTGCACTTTGTCATCCCGTGAAAAGGTGACAACAAGGATGCAACCGTTTAGGTATAAATTTGATGAAATAGATATAAAATTACTATTCACTTGAACTAGCACCCCACAGTGCTCAGACCAAAAGGAGAGGGAAGGGAGGAGAATGGCTTCTCATGATTCCTCAGTACCACATGGACAGTGGGTTTCTTGAATGGCCAGGATGTCTATGGGTAAATTATTTTGTAAAAAACTTAGTATCCTAGCCTGGGACAGCGAGGCCTTGAGTTCAGTAATGTACAATGTCCCTAAAGTAAAGGCTCTCCCCATCGCACCTTAAGTGCAAGGGGAAGGGCACCCAAACCCTTCAGCCTTCTCTTTTTCATCGTGGCGCTGCTTGGCACCACAGATATTTGATGCTACAGAGTATATGTCGGATGGTTAGCTTTAGCAGTGGGGTTTGTGTTGGCTTTTGCCTTCCCTTTTTTCCCCACTGTGGGATGAGTTTTTTGCGGTGCGTGCATTGTGGTGCACCATCACTTGGAGGTGTAATTTTGGCAGGATTGCTGGTGAGTGACTCGGTCCTACTCAATGCTTGGGCACATTGGTTGGGTGAAACTGATTCGTCCATCAAGTGTTCAGCTTGGATGGCCCAATTGGATTGGGCATCCCAATCTGATTGGTTGAGAGATTTGCAAGCTGCTTCTGCCATGAAAGTCTCAATGTCCTCCTGGAGTTGGGCTGGCAGGATGGCGGACACAGTCTTGGCTGCCTCCTTGGCCGCCACCTTGCAGGCCTGTTTGGCCTCCTTTCGCTCTTGTAGGGACACTAGTTTTACTAGAATGTAACAGCCTTGTGCTCCCCATGGGAAAGCTTCATCGGTGTTTAGTGCCAATTCATAATGGGCTTCTGCACCGCCCATTGCATCTGAGAGAATTTCTTGATGAGTAATGCCCTCCTTGACAGGGCAGGTGTGGGCCTTGTGGCCAAAAGCGCGACAGAATGTGCATATGGGAGGCGCACTATCCATGGTGACCTGGAATGGATGGGTGTGCTGCCCATAAATTTCGATGAAAGCAGTGTGTGGGATCTGGGTTAAATCCTCCACAATCCCCGCAGATGGGGTGAGAACAGCAATCGCTTTACCTGTGAACAGGTTTGGCATTAGCGTAAAGCGCTGCATTTTGAAGGATTGTATTTCGCTGTATATGGTGAGCCCAGCCTTCAGGTGGTGTTCAAGCATGGTACACTTGACCATTGTGGGCAGGAAGTCAAAAGGCACAAAAATTTGGTTCAATTTAGTCTAGCGGGCGTGCTTTGTTTTAACTACCCGTTGACCATCTGGGAGGTCTACTACTATGAACACCTTTGCGGCATCATCCACCGCTTCCTTATTTTTGAAGCCAAGATCCAACCAACCGCATGGTATGGAGTGGGGTGCTACATACACTGTGTTTTGGAAATGTGTGTGTACATCTCCACAAAACATCTCCTAAAGCGCCGTTTGCTGAATATCCAGGAAAACTCACACCCCATGTTCCATTGACAATTGTGGTTATGAGTGCGGCGTATTGATGAACTGGTTGCAACATGCTTGCCAAGCCAAAATATCCGGGGAAATGGTAACTGCCATTTTTTATTATTAATTTTATCTATTCCACTGGACTCGCCAGGGCGTTTACAAAATTTGGTTGATGTGGGGCCAACACCTGTGCTTTAACTTTAGTCACACAACTGTCCCCCAACATTGGGCGCCAACTAATCTTCTTGATGAGATTATCAAACTTTACCTAGACTTAGATTGAATTTGTTGCAAAAGTATTTGCAACGAGAGAGAGAAAAGTTATTGGGTACTATTACTATGGTATCTAAATTGTAGAGGTAGGGGTACTGTATGCCACAAGCAAATTTAGTTGTATGCGCTCTTGCGTTCCATATGCTTAACAATGGGTGACATAGAAAAAAAATGTTCAACCTTTTAACCAATTTTTGTGCTGACTATACAGATAGGAGCTCTACTATCAATAATCACCTGAACTTGGACCTTGTTCACTGCTATATCCACATATGTAAATTTGGAGTAGGTTTTAGAGGTAATTATTGAGTAGAAATGTGATTGTTGTTGATTCCAGATGTGATTTCAGATTTGAGCAAACATCTGGAAAGTTATCCGCCAAGGTCTTCTTTAATGGCCACTTAAAAGAGTGGATTAAAGGGAGGTCAGTTTAATATCCAGGCTGAAGGTCTAAACCCTGATCAGTAATCTGCTTTGCGTAGGGTTTAAATACTTCTGCTTGTGCCTCTTTGGTAATTTTTCAAAGTTTAGTTCTTTTTTTAGCCTAAGTAGTGACCATAAGGACATCATTAGCCATGCTATGATGAGAGTTATCTGCAGCAACATTATCAGCCTTAAAGAGCTCACCAGGGTCAGGGGGAATGGTTTGGTGAACATCAGTGGAGTTAGAGCATTTATCCTCTACTCCACCTTTTTTCCCGCCTCATTGTAATTGTTGATTTCTAGGGCAACATTGACCCTGCGCTTTTTGTTTGACCGTCTGTAGCATTGGATAGAGATTTGTCCTTTATGACCACAGTTGTGGCATGTAATTAGCCCATGCTGCTGTTTTTGCTCAGATTTTTGGTTCAGATTTTGCCTTTTTCCCTTGGTCAAACATATTGTTATTAGATTAGTACTGAAAAGCGACATTTTTGCTGATCCTTAGTACAACTAAGGGCATCAAAGTTGCTGTCACAGCATCTCAAGTATTTGGTAAGCTCATGGATTTCCATGTTTCGATTAAAGGATGGTATTATAAACAGTGCAAATAATTATAGGGCTTGACTGCATGCTCCATTGCAATTTTAGCGTCAAACTCAGTCATTGCATTACACCCAAGCAAGACTTAATTTACTGGTAAAACCTGTTGTCAAAGACTTTAATAGTCTCATTCTACCTAAATTTGATATTTAGAAGCTTAGTTTTTTGGGCTAAATTTTTTTTCAGGACCTCAAAATTGTTTAAGAACTATTTTCTTGGCATCCATATGGGATCATTCGTCAGCCAAATAGAGCATAATGAGGTCGCGGCTGTGGGCATCAAGAAAGTTGATTAATGTAGACGCTTTTGCACGGTCTGATGCTCCTTGCATTACCATATCAAATATCTTTATAAAAAATGATTGTTTCTATTTATATAAAGCTTTGGCAAGTTTAGAGGGCTAAAATCATCTCGTTCAGTTTTAGGAATAGGCATTGCACTTCTAGTACTTGAACTTTATAAAATCATCATTCAAAAATTGGGCCTCTTTCCCATCAGTGAGTATCTGGGGTCAGGATTGATGCCAGAACTTTAGGCATACAAAGAATGTTTTATATATTAGTTTCTGAATAAGTATCAATATTTGATGATTAATTTTCATGATATTGCTCCATTTTGCTAAATTTTGATACTTAAACTTTGGGCATTAAAGGGTTTCTAAGTCATTTTTTGGTTGAATGATAAAAGCTATTTTTCATTCACTTCTTCTACAGGATGGCCTAACTCTGGAAACTTTGATCTTTGAGGGAATTAACAACTTTTCTGAGGTTGTCACATTCCTTTCCAAATACAACTTAAATTGACATTATGCGTTAAAATCTTCAGTCAAACTTTCCTAATCAAAGATTTGTTACTACTTGCATTCTGGGTTCTTTTTGGGATTTTTGCCCATATTCCCAGCCTACTTGATTACCAGGAATCACTAGGGGATATTACCTAATGTGAGGTGAATTAAAAATCAATGGACCCTAATTTTAAAGTAACTATGTTCAGGGGATTTTAGGATATTCATCTGGTTGTATCCGTTGAGGATCAATACAGACAAATGCTTAAGATCTCATTGGGCGGGGTTGCTGACAAAATAGGGGCATCTGATATTAATTTTTTTCAGGTGTACCAATTGGGATCAGTCATATTTTATCACTGACTGATTGGTAGTGTTAATAGCAATCTGCAAGGCTAGTGATGAAGCCTGCAACTAGCGAATTGATCAGTTGGTTCATGACCCGCCTTAATAGGTAATAAGCCTCATTAACTAATCAGGTTGCTTGCCAAATGTGGTTAATTTGCTTGAATTGAGAGAAAACGTTAGGGACATATTTTCTGACTCTTTCCATTTAGGTCATGAGGATGTCCAATGACATAATCCTAGCCAGGAAGGGGAAGACCATCACTGATGAGATGAGGATGGGTGATTCAATAGCAATGGCTGCTGTTTCATTGAAGAGGTATCAACCAAGGGTTAGATGACCAAATACACACTATAAATTCCCTAAAATTCACTCATGATAAAAACATTAAAACAGTAATTACCAAAACAGTTAGATAGTGCTACAGATAAATAGTTCTATAATTTTCATCCACTATATAGTTTAAGAGTAAACTATTATCAGCTTTAAATTGTTCTATTTTTCTCAAGGATATTATTGCTGTGTGCAATAATTGGGAGACTCTTTAAGGAAAAGAGTAAAGATCTGAGCAGGATCTGGAGTAGAAGGAGAAACAATTGGGGATTGCTGTCAACTGTGTTCTGGACTGAAGAAACTGTAACCAGGGAATCTCAGAGAAGATCAGGTTGGACAGAACGAGGGAATAAATCCCTATATCAAGACATCTCAAATATTTCAAGTGGAATACTGGCTGATCTAAGGGCTGAGATATAAGAATTCCATTAACTATGGATAAGGTTGTCATACTTTTTTAAATGATAATATCATATACTATACAACGTGGATGGATTGTACAAAAACTGAACTTGCACAGAAAAAATTTTATTGGCGTTGCTTGCCAATAATAACCAGAACCAATAAATTTTACAATTTGATGATCACTAAAGGGGTGTAGTTGAGTAGAAGAACTTATTAGGATGTCATACAAAGATGAGTTACAATAAGTGTGGACAGAGTTAGCCACCATTTTTCAGAATGCCCTAAACTCAGTGGATCATCGGAAATTTGCAGCTTTGGAAGAACGAGTCACCAAGATGGAGGAAGGGATTAATAATGTTGCAAGTTTCAGAAATGATTTACTTGGAAAGTAACTTTGTTAATTAAGAAAGAGGAGGACCTAATTTGAGAGGTCTTATACCTGAAAACAGAGCGAGAAGCAAATTGCGTACATTTGATAAATTTCAGTGCTGATATAGAATGGCTGATCAAAAAGATCAAGGAACTTAAAAACTCACAAATGGGATTGTGAACCAATTGTGGCAAGCGATGCTGAAGAAAGAAGTCCTCATATGATAATTGGGATTTAGAATACCCCAAGAAAAATGCCGCACACTTTTGCTGCCATTTTGGAGATGACGCCCAAAGCCACTCCTCAAGTGAGCTGAGTGACCAAACCTAGAGAATTGGCCAGAGTTAGCTCAGAGGAATTTAAGCAATGTCAAAATTGCCAACATTACATTGGGATAATGCCCCGGCATTTTTCTGACTGTTCAAAATGACCATTTATGGCTCAGGGTTCATCAAAAGGCGTTGACGGTCATTAATTGCCTAGAAACTGACTTTAAAAACTTAGTGTTACCACCTGGAGGGGGACGGCTGGCTGTATGTGGAGGCAAAGGCAGCCATCATGAAGGAATTTGAGAGTCCAACGCACATGTTGAAGTGAAAACAGGAGTTTATGGGAATCCAGTTCCATAAAGATGAGTCTTTAGCAAGCTTTGGAGATTGGTTCTACCAGGAGTTGCAAATTCTAGTTTGGAGCGAAGGTACTTGATGTCTTTGATGACGGAATTGCCTTACAAGTGGCCCTTTGGCCCTAACACAATTTTCATCGCATGATGTCTTCCATGTTCATGACGAAAATAACTACCTCTCAAATGGTAAATAATTAAAAGATTTTAAGAGCAAAATTTGATGCCCTAAACAGAAAGACAAATCCAATCCAGTGTGCAATTTGAGCCCCACAAAGGGAAACGAAGGTGCTAAAGTGATGAACAACTGAACTGTGTTAGGGAATAAGCCTGAAGAATCCAGACGGTTAAATAAGAAAAAAAGGTATGCTACCAAAGTTGTGGGAAAGGAAATTTTGCCATGCACTGCAAGAAGCCAAAGGATCAAATCAACGTGGTACAGGTGAAAAGAGTTGGCTGCCTCCAGGAATTGGGAAATGGGCCCACGGCCTAGAAGGGGAACAGTCTAGAGCTGCAGAGAAGCTTGTTAATCCTGAAATCGTGCCCAAAGGAAATTGATATCAGTGATATGTTCATGGAAGAAGATGTACAAGATCAGCTGTATCAAGTGGTCAATTTGGACGTAATTGCAGTGACCAGATCTAGAGCAAAAGGAATTGACCCCAAGATAATCAAGGAAGTTGCCTGGCCGTATGCCTGATAACTGGCGGATAAGATTCAAACTGCTGATAATCTCAAAGAAATGTCTGAAGTCCGATTAGATGAGGCCAATTTGTTTATCCCCCTCAGTTCAATAAAGAAATTGTTTCCTGATTAATTATCGCAAATTATTCACATCTTAATTTGACTAATAACGCCACTATATATTCAGTAAACACTTTATTAAAATATACAAGTGTACGTATATGGATATACTTTTGAATAAGTGCAGGTGAGGGAGATTGTCAATAGTGGAGCGCCCGTCAACATTGTCTCAACCAATCTGGTAAATAGGATGAAGATCTCGCCGGACTTGGAATATAAGGATTATGGACAGCTGGGCTGAATACCACCATCTCCTGTAGAGCGTATAGTGCGTTGCCACTACAATTTGGGTCATTGGTGGTATCTGCACCAGCAATAGCTTTGGCCAAAACCCTGACATTCTGTTTGGAACGGAATTCTACACAAGTACAGAGTTAAATGTAAGTTTGAGGATAATACGTTGAACATATTGGGTCAGACGATATCATTGGTATATCAAAAGGATGGTGAAGCTCCACTGAATAGGAGAAAATATTCATCAATTTAATATACAATGGCAGCTTTGTCCCAATTTGTTAAAAATTAGTTGGTCAGAAAACGAAGAGAAATTTAGATGGAAATCCTAGAGAACTGGGGAATTCTACAGTGGATCAAGAATGAGAAGACCATACCACCAGTATTGCAGATGATAGTTGACACAGGGTTGACATTGGAGATACCTGAGCTGTTGTATAAGATGTCAGAAACCCGTGGA